>OMNM01037877.1:0-15967 GCA_900302745.1 Parablennius parvicornis | reverse complement strand
TAAAAAAATTTTCAAAAAAAAAAAAAAAAAGCAAAAAAAAAAAAAAAAAAAAAAAAAAATTATTGAAGGGAACTGCTGGTTGATCTTGACAGACACCGAAAAGTATTTGTAGAGAGAATCTTCCTTTTTACAGAATTTTTAAGATTTTACATATTGTATATGATGGAGGGAAACATTTGTGTACTTCTGATTATGTCATTTTAGGTTGTTTTTCTTGTGTTAAAGGCTTTAATCTGATCAGCTAATACATAATGACTACTGCCACAGATAATCAGTGTTGTCACTTTACTTGTGTGCATGTGTGGCTGTGTGTGTGGTCATGTGTGTTCTATTTCTCTTTTATTTGTTATTTTGTTGTTTTGAACCATATGAAGCACTTTGTGTTACAAAATGTATGAAAAGTGCTATATAAATAAAGTTTGATTTGATTTGTTAGGGAAAAACAGTAGCATGTGTTTTCTCGTTATGTCTTAAAAATTTGAATGAAGTGCAAGCATAAAGATTTGAGTGAGATAGGGGCAAAATTGCAATAGCTGGACGAATGAGTCCAAAACGGAAGCTTCTGGAAAATGATGGTTTATAAATCCATCACATGGCTTTTTAAACAGAGATTTCCTCCACACAAATACCAAGTCACAAGAGGTTTATTGATTAGCTTTCAATCCCCTGTGAGTCTGCCAGGTCACAATGCTTTAAAAGGCTGAGATAAACTCAACAATACATATAGAGGATACTGAACACATTGACTCAAACATTATCATTGGAAAAATAGACATATTGAATTGCAAATTACAAGTAAATGAGTCTGGAAATTGGGCTAATTCTTTTTTCAATAACATAAATATCTAGATTACACCTGCGTACGTGTGTAAGCTCTCAGCACAATTCTTTCAGCATCCAAAAAACTCTGCAAAATTAAGTAATAATACTACATAAATCACCCACATTACTCCAACTTCATCTACGCCATACGATCTCCCTGATAGAGATGCTTTATTTACCTACACCGGCCAGCCAACACCGTCAATGCTCGGAGTGAAAACAAGTGAAAGTGTGTGTAACGTGGCACCACTGCCTCGGGAATCTGAGCGAAGATGGCAGCTCAGATGAAGAGAGAAATGGCACAAAATTCACTGACAGACTGAGACTGTATCAAACCTGATTGGTATACATGAGCGAAGGTCTTCTTTTAACCACCTCCATGATGAGTCGGGACTATAGGAATCGCACCACGTACACACACACACACGGCAAGGCAGGATATTTCAACAGCTCAATCAGTATGCCATCTGACAGCACTGAATTTAATATTAACTCCCTCACACACAATCATATTAGACAGAAAGAGGGTTTGTGTGTGTGTGTGTGTGTGTGTGTGTGTGCGCGCGCGCAGGTGATGTGTGTTGAACGCCCTTGTAAGCCTGTACATGCAAGTGTGTCTGTTAATACAATGTGGTTGGGGTGTATCATTTGTCAAAGTGTTTCACATAAGTCCTAAATCATTAAATGTGTAAAATGAAACTGGCATGGCTGCTTTTTCGTGTTTCAGAGCTGCTTCATTTCTTATCAGGATTTCCATAAACACAAACAGCACACTTGAACATGTGTACATTGACACTTTAATCTAGGAGTTAATTGTATTCCCTCACATAATTGTCAAGCGGTAAATCTATGAATATATTAGAATTAGGTCATTGTGAGTGAGTGTGATGATTGGGTCTCCATAATAAATATAGGACCTTGCATTTGTTCAGGGAACCTGTGTAATGATCATTTAATTACCATTTCTGATAACTTTTAATTTTGATGGCTGTCATGTTTGATCTCTCTCCAATTAGACACAAGTCTATTTTCCCATTATACACACAATCACAGAAACATGCATACTAAAAATAGCCTTTGCTAGAAATCTATAGCTGTACTACTGACAAAATGTTTGATATATTTAGAATGTTAGAATAGATGTAATAGAATAGAATTATAAAAACAAATACTTCATAATATCATAATCATCATGTCTTTAACGGACTTCAATGACTTTGAAATTGCTGTTTTTATAAAAGATAAGAGGGCAGGAGAAATCAGTTAGGTTAGTATTACTATGGCTATCTAATCCAAAAGGCCATTAACATTTCTATAGCACTTTTTATACTGCTGTAGAAAAATAGAACAGTAACAAATATGTAAACCATGAACTTTTAAGATAAATGCTGTTGTCTCTAAGTTGGAAAACTTGAATCAGAAAATAGTATTCAAAATTCAAACATAAATACAATAAACTTAAGTGCAAGGTTGTGTTGATCTATATAATATAATACCTCTGTTATATATATATGTGTGTGTGTGTGTGTGTGTGTGTGTGTGTGTGTGTGTGTGGTAAAAGCGAGCTTTTAGAATCATTCATTAGCTCGCTAGTTAAAACTAAAAATAATTTCTTTTTAGGGCAAAAAAGGGGAGGCAGAAAACAATTGAGTTGCAGGGGGTAAGGTTTAGCAGTAGCTTAATAGCGCAGCTTCACTAACAAGTAGCTTGTATCAATTAAGTGGATGTTGCTTTAGGAAGTATGGGCCGAGAAAATAATTTGAACCACATACTGTGTGGTTGTACAAATTATAAATTAGGCCAGACTGGCTTTTTACCCAAATTGAGGTTCTGCACCAATTAGGCTTGCTCGATCGAAAAGTATTGAAATTGATATTTTACAAACTCTGGGGAATTATATTACATCAAAATAATACAATTCTGTCATTTCCAATTGTTACATCAGAAGGTCATAGTTATCTGAGTGACAGTGGTGAACATAAGAGGCTGAGCATTTTGTGCTAATTAAAGGTATAACAGACAATCAGAACTTGTTTAATGCCTGGAAATGCCTCGTTGGTTGATCACATCAGAAACAGAGACAAAAAAAATCCCTCTAATCACACTCTGTCTTGTCTTGTTGCACATCCTTTTGGCGGGAGTTGTGTTTACCATCTTGTTCAATTTTCAAACGCGCCAGCTCCACTGTCATTTGCATGTGAAACCGTGAGAGTGCATATATGTGCATGTGAAAGAGGAGGGTGAGTGATTAATGTGGAAAGTTCTTAAAGCTATCCCTGGAAGGAAACAGTCTGAGACTGTAGTGTAACCGCCTCTGGCTGCCCAGTGAGAGTGTTTGTGCGCTGGCGCTCCATTACATTACACCTACGCACATGGTACAGCAGTCAGAGGATTATAAATGAACGATGGAATACATAGAAACTCTAAGACAAGAAGCTAGCTCCACATTATGGCTCTACCATCACCACTTTCAGTGGGAATGTGGGTGAAGCAACATAAAAGAATTTCACATATTATTTGTGTGAGTAAAGTATCCTTTGTCTTCCTGCGGTGGTTATCAAATAATAGAATCAAAGCTACATTTACCGTACAACCCCCTGGACCAAAAGTCTACATACGCAATATCAGACCAGACTACATACAGGTTTACATTTTTATGCCTGGATTGTTCGTGTCTTGTGTCTATTTTATAGAAGGTACATTTTAAGAAATTGCATGAACTTTTTGTCCATAATATAGGTACATTTATAGAGTAACCGGGAAGTAAATTTGTCAGACTTTGAACTTCTGACTCAGAAAATGGGAAATTTCAGAGCTTAGCACTCCAACCAATCCAAATTTACTAGAGTAAAGCAATCTTCTCGACTGCTCCTTTTCATTCAGCATGGAAGTTTTGATGTTAAGTCCTTTTTATTTTATTTTTTACTTTTGAATGAAATAAAGAAATACAAAAAAAAAAAGGGAAAATAGCCAGACCTGAAGATTCTATCAAATGTAGTTTACCAGCAACAAAATACACTCGTAATTTCATGCATGCAGAAAGTATAGATGACATTGATTTGATAAACCTTAACTGTGCTGTTCTTTTGTCACCTGGCATGATTTCTTCCTCTTGTGAGGTTGCTTTGTCCTGTTTACATGAAAACCAAACAAGTTGAACATACATTCATAATAACCAAGATTATCATCCAATACCATTAATTCTATAATGTGGAAGTGTGGGATTAGGCATCTGTGACACCTGAACATGATCACACTTCCAGCTCTAGCCAGAAGGCCACCAGTGCTGAAGATCAAGTGGTTAAGCTACACTAATAAAAGTTTGGTTCTTGTGGTTCTTTTTGCTTTGGTCATAAAACTAAATTTTTGTGACAATATCGATCTTGACTTTTGGCTCAAAGTGGAACTCTTGCGAAGGCTATTGGGCTAAAGAACGGGGACTACATTGTGTCAACCTGTACTTTTAAGTCTGGGCTCAACAAAATTACATGAGGAGTTCCTCAAGGCACCACCCAGAGCCCCAATTCTGTTTAACATCCATACTATCACCTTAAATGTATTTCATATAATTAAAACAAAAAGGTGTCATCAAAATTATATAGAGGGCACAGATTGACATCACTTGTCTAACAGGACACTTTGGTGCAATACAAGCACTGGGTGAGTTCCAACTGGGGACACTCCAACTGGTATTATTCCAGGTTTCTTGTTCTTTTAAAGCCCTAAAAGAAAAAGCAATCACTATTGTCAGAGATGAGTGAGTAAATCTTCAGATATGTGACAACAAAAGCAGTGCAAAGAGAAGTTAAGTACCATAAGGGACGTCTATTTGTTCTTCAGTTATTGTATTTGACACTTTATGCTGTCTCATTTTACATTGTACCACCATAACTGACACACAAACACACACACATACTGTCTACTTCTACTCTGTGCCCTGCAATAAAACACCAGCTAACATGTCCCTGGTGGGCATCGATTTAGGAGCAGCTTGTTGTAATGTAACACAGCGGCTAAGGCTGATGTGAAAAGAGCAACAGGTCCACGGGGCCTGCGGGAGCTTCTCTGACGACGGTCTTTCCCTCAGCCTGTATCCTTGTTGGTGCCCCCCTCAACAACAGAATACACAAATAGTGTAGTGAGGCTAAAGGCATTGCAGAAAAAAAAAATCCTACCTGCAGTGAAGAAACATGAAAAGGCACATGCTGTGAACATAGCTCCACACTTACAATGTCTATCAAAGACTTCATGCATTGGTATGTACAGAAAATGTAGCTCGGCAAGTCACGCGCACATGTTTTTTTTTTTGTTTTACAAGAGAACAAATGAATGTGAAACATCAAGCGCAGCAATTTCAAACAACAACAAACAAAGCAGAGACATGTTTTATGATTTGAGTGACAACAAAAACATTTCCTTTTTGTATTAACAAGGTTAATTCTTTAAATACATTTTGTAAAAAATATATCATTGTATTATTGCTTTTGACCTTCTGTTGTCTTAATTATTAGTATTTTCTATATTCTTCAG
This sequence comes from Parablennius parvicornis, assembly GCA_900302745.1. Classification (NCBI taxonomy): domain Eukaryota; kingdom Metazoa; phylum Chordata; class Actinopteri; order Blenniiformes; family Blenniidae; genus Parablennius; species Parablennius parvicornis. The sequence goes on along the minus strand of OMNM01037877.1, from coordinate 10,615 downwards.
TATTTATTGCTGTTCATGGTTTCAATATAAAGGAAGAACAGCCCTGTTCCTGAAATGTGGCTTACAAATCTTCTTTGTTCTTTAGAAATCATCATCAATGAATTGAAAGAAAAGTTTGAAATAACTCAGTTTCTTTCAAACTAATAACAAATAAAAGAAAATACTACTTTGCAGTCTAAATATCATTACGTTTAGTTTTTTTTTTAAGAGGGTTTAAATGTTATGTTTTAATGGTACAACAGATGAGTGATAATCAGATTGGTAGAATTACAGTATTCACATGCTATAGATAACACAGCCTGTGTGACTGTTACTCTGAAGGCTAAGTTAGTTTTTGTGAATTGAAGAAAGAAATATAAATTACCTTATAGTTAAATAATGTGACCTATACAAACACATCGATACATTATCTTGGCAATACACACTGATAATCTAACAACCACACAATGCGTTGAGATGTGATGGGAAATCACCTGTTCAGAGGCTGTAGTCTTTTGAGTGTGTCTAATCTTAGTTCATTAGCTGGACAGTAAATAAAAACTTTTTGAAGTTGAATCATCCCCATACTTTCCTGATGAAGTCAAGCTGGATAGAAAAGGCCATTTTGCTTTTCAACTATTTTGCTTTAAATATTCACCTTAAATTAAAAAATAAATAAATAAAAAAAATAAAACAAATTTCAGCAAATATGAATTCATCCTCTGTAAACACCCACACTAGAAATCATGAAAAGGGGATGTTTTCACCTTCACCAACACCCTTAAGCGTGCAAACACATGGCTCACAGTGGATGTGTGCCGAAACGAATGCAATTTCACATTAACATAAATTAAAGGCTCATAAACTTCCTTCAGAGACCTTCTCAAAACGTAATAAAGAACCTCTCTTCTTGGATCCATGTTTTATTCAACATTTGGATGTGCTCAATTAGCAGACCTAATTAACACGAGCTGTTGACGGAGGGAGGAACCGAAAAGGGGAAAGCATGGAAGAGGAGACAACTGATGATGATGATGATGATGATGAGGATGATGTTTATGATAAGAGGGAAAGGAAACTTGAAAAAACGTGAGCATCTGACTTGGACTTATTTTTTTTAAAGCATATATCGTTTTTATATTTCAGAATGGGTAACAAGCCTTCCAAACAAACCAGCGTATCTGTTGTTTAGTTCCTATTTGTGCTGCTATAATTACAGGATGTGAGGCATGTGCTGCATTAGCATCGGCACTGCTTGAAATCCAGTCCGTCAGCGCGATTTATTTTTACATTATTCTAGTAATGTTCGACTGCTTGGTCACGTAGCCGTGCCTCGTTATCTGTACGCAAACTCATTTGTTTCTTTGTTATATCTCTGTGTGGAATATCAACTACAAATCTATTTTCTAATAATGGATCTTACAGCAACAGCATGATTAGTTTTTCTGCCTCCCAAGTGGAGTGAGGGTCTGATTTATGTTTGCACCTGGTCTGTTTTAATAAAATGTAAAGTGACAAGAGAGGAAGGAGGAGTACCGATTCTCTCACTGGCCACTTTCTCGAGATACACCAGTAGAAATGAATATGACACAATCCTATCCTAATCTTCCATAAATTCATCCCTTACAGAGGCAATAATGTGCAGTTTAGCTTAAGACTGTCAGAGAGGATAAGGTTAATTAAGTTAGGGTTTATTAGATTGTTTGGAAGTTGTGAGATCTGCTATGATGTTCTATTGGGGATGGTGACAAAGCTTAAAAGACAGGAAGATGAGCTGGAGGGAGCACGGATAAAGACGTTGAGATTTTTACATGGAGTGAGCAGGATTAAACATGAACAGATTGAAGGGGCAGTAAAGGTTGAACAGTTTTGAGGAGAAAGGCCAGGTTGAGATGTTTTGGACATGCGTCGAGGAGAGATAGTTGATCAAGTAAGATCAAAAGATGTTGCACAGACAGGCAGGAGGGGAAAAGGAAGATTTATGGATGTAGTGAAGGAAGACATGGAGATGATGTTCTGCTGAGGTGACCCGAGATAAGAAACAGTCAGAAGATGAAGAAGAGGCATGTTTCTGAAATGGATAGTGAAACATCTCTATAACCTAAACAAAAAGCTTTATCAAAGCCTCTCTGAATATCTCAAGTAAAACTGAATTTGACTTTTTCTATACAGGCAGTATTTGTGCCAGGGCGTCAATGTAACTAACGTAACTAAGTGGCCAGCGAAAATATTTTTTTTCAAAATAACAACATTGTATGACACCACTGTTCACCTCCGCCATGGATGTGCTCTCATTCTAAAACTGCATGATTTACTCCATTAGCATTTCCTCAATATATTAGTTTTTATATGTTCAAAATATCATAAAATTCCCCTAATCCTGCTTGAGATCACTTTTATGGTAACAAACCCACATAATCTACTTAATCTAATACTGTCTTGTTTTTGTTTAGGTTTGATACACCAATAAAAGCTACTTTGCAACTCAGGATGTTGTTGAAAAAGCTGTATTTTCTGAATTATGTAGCGACCGTTGTATACTTCAGCAAGCAGCTTGTATCAAATCAAATTATCTTTTAAAGTAACATAACCCTTTATATAAAAATGTGGCTATAGGTCTTTTTTTTTCCAAATTCATTTTTTTTCTTCAACATTTTGTTTGAACTCCAGTAACACAGGTGTGTCTGTCTCCTCCTGTCAGATGAACTTCTAAATATTCATCACGTTTTCTCAACCCCCTCCCCCCAACACTAAATGATAGATCAAAAGCTGAACTCTGCAGGTTATCTTCACAGAAGGACTCCCATCACGCGCCATTCGACACTCAAACTGCACCAGGCATTAAATCAATTATCATCAAGACCCCCCTATGAAATATTTCACAGCTTATATCAACCACTTTATTTTTCACTGCGATAAGGGACCAAAGCTCACACCGGTGAGACAGATAAAAGACAAAAGAAAGAATATATGGTCTCTGATTGCCCTTTGTGCCAATACACGGATGTGAAGAGAATTGAAAAAAAAAAAAAAAAAAAATAGGACGGCTGAGTTCATAGGAGGAGAACAACACAGTGCACACAAGGTTTTTTGACTCCATTAGGTTGTAGCTCCCAAATATCCCAAAATATTATTAATATTATTATCATCAATAATATTATTATCCATCTGTGGTGGAAGCCTGCAATTTTAACACTGAAGATGGGGGATAAAAGAATTGTTGGAGGTATAATAAAGAAAATAAGAGGTAAGAGAATACAAAGAACAAAAAAAGTGGAAAAAAAAGTTTCAACTTACAACAACAAAATATGTTAGTGCAACTTTAGAAATGTAGAAAGGCTGCAGAAAATTGTAGATTACATGTGTTTGAATCAGACGATCTGCTAAATATTGTGAAAACATTCATAGTTAAATGTAATTGATTCTGAGTGGGTTATCATTCATATATTATCCCAAAGCTTTTTACCATACTGAATAGCAAGAGGCTAGTGGACAGGCACATTTAAGGTTTTCCAACTTTTCATGTATTATAGATCACCTGACTTGTGTCATTTCTTCCAGTTTTTTTGCTGTCTTCATTTATATGTGTTCTTATACTGTACATCTATCTTGTATATGTGCTTCATGCAAACGTGAGATCTTTCACAAAGTGAAAAGACACAAGGGTTACACACCATCACAGGCTAATACAGAGGCAGACATGACACATACAAACACAGGCCTATGGCCATTGACAGTCATAAATTATCTCATGATTGTAGAATGAACTTGAAGCACAAAAGCAAACAGAGGAAGAACTTGTAAACTCCACACCGAGAGGCCCTGGCGTGGAATCAAACCAGGATCTTCCCACTGTGAAACAAAGTGGTAATGGATACAACCTGTGTCTTTTAAGACTTCAAATAGTTGCTTCATGCAAGGAGTAAACTACTAAGTGGAGAGAAAAAAAGTGTGTGGAAGAAAGCTGAAAATATTTATTTAAGCTTACATGAAGACAAAACCAGAGTCAGGGCTTACCATAGGCGGACACAGAGATCGATCACGAACAAACACTCACATTCAGATCAATTAATTCAACAAGCAAGTGCTTGGATTGTGAGTTTGTGAAAAAAAAACAAAAACAAAACAAACACCCACACGCATCTGTAAAAGGGGAACATGCAAACTCTGGCCTGGAATTGAACCAAGGTTTTGTCATTGTTTCATGGGAGTGGCTTCAATATGACCCCCCCCAAAAAGAAAAAAAAAATACAGGGTATTTTAATAATATGTAAGACAGGATGTTAAGTAGGAAAGAAAGATATATATCACTTCAGTGCATGATGCTTCCAAACCACACGATCCCTCATTGGAAATAAAGGATAATTGTCAAGTGCCGACCCTCAGCAGTGCTGAAGGAGCCACATGGTTGCTCCGAGTGTGCTCTTGTGACTGCTGTGGTGAGCAAGTATTTATGTTCGGTAGACAGCATTAATAGTGTGAGAAGATCCGCCAAGATGTTTACTTTTTAGGTTTTTGTTGTTAGATTATTGCACTATCCCAAGGGTGAGGCGATTCAACAACTCAAAATGCATTAAAATTTCTTATCGCTGCCTCTGCAATCGATGAAGTTCATTAAAAAACAATGAGAGGATTTAACGGCGGTGGTAATCTCACAATATACGTTTGTGCGTGCGTTATTAATTATGCATGCACACACACGTACCTCGTGCTTCACTTCCAGCATGAGAATGTCTGAATGTCAAAGTGCCTGAGGGATGTTGGCAACACTTACAGAAACACTACAACATTCCAAACTCACACAGTTTTATATCTCTACCTTTACGAGGACTCTTCCTCACTACGTTCACTCGCCACCCCAACACTGACCTCGAGTACACATGCTGACATCTGGCTGCAGTGTCTTCACCGTCACTCTATTAACAGAAAAGCAGCCTGACAGACACTCCAAGTCACTCCAACAAAGACACTCACACCTAGACGCTCGCGGAAAAAACCCACAATACAGAATACGGGTTATATAAAAGGGCAAATTTGAAATCCAATCTATATTCCTTGAAAAATGCAGCGTGTGCATGTGTGTTTGTTTCAGGTTCATAATCAATAACGCTGTAGGCCAGATGTTTTCGATAATGAAAATCAATATTGCTTTTGTAGCTTTGATACCAGCTGTGAGAAGGCAGGCTGGGAAACTGAAGTCCACATGACGCTGTCCTAAATGTGAAGTGTTGATGATTAATTAACAGAAGAGACATAAAATGAGTGAGGACAAGAAAACAGCTAAGACAGACAAAGATAAAATGAAGCATTTAAATGCGAGTGTTCATTATAAAATCTTAAAATATTAAGTTACAGGCTTACAGTCGGGGCTCACTCAGGTCACCTTGAACCATTACCTTACCGTATATGCAGCTGAGGGTTGAGACACTCGGGATGCCGTAGTCAATAAAGCATATCACTTACTTTTGTGTATATTTACTCTCTGTTCCTCTCACCCTTCATCCTTTGATGCAGCTACCGTATCTTTGGCTGTGATGCTAAAAGCTTCAGCGCAATGATTTCCGGTCTCATCAGTCTTTGCTATGTCAACTGTTTTTTTTTTTTTTTTTTTTTTTTACTATTCAAAGATCCTAATCAATAAAGGCAGATAACCTTTGAGTTTGTTATATTTTAAAAAAATGTCACTTTATTACTTATTCTTTGCCATCTTCCTGAATAGGGGAGTTAAATATAGAAAGGGGCTATGTGAATAAAAGTTATGAACTGAATCAATTAAAATTGTTCAAGTTTTTAAAATTGTTCTCACAGACACCGTGTCCCAAGACCTTCTGGATTGTGTGTTGTTTATTTTGAAATACAAACACTTAGTAGTTTTAAATACGTTTGAGTGCAATTTCAAGTACATCAATTTATACCCCAGTCAGACAGGTGCTGAAGACCCACCTTGAACCACAAACTTGTTTAACAACCAATTTTCCTTTCATAAATTAAACCCACACAGCGACCTGCTTGTTTCTTCATTGCCACTCGAGCAACAACACAGATCCAAAACATGATTGTAGGAAGAAAATTAAATATTTTGAATTGTGCCAGTCATGACACAGAGGTCAAACTTTGCCATACTGATAATTCTCAGGTGCAGCTAGGAAAAGACTTCCTTCAATAAACAGCCAACGAAACATAACATGCATAAATATCTAAAGCAACATTGTAATCACCCAAATAAGTTCTCATTTCCAACCTTCCAGTTGCGCCTAAAAGCTTCTGCAAAACTGCAAAGTGATATAAAAGAGAACGTCTGTTTCCCTCACACATCTGATTTCAGGTAAAAGAAGTTTAGACTTTTTCAAAGTATCTCTTTGTATCTGAATGGGTAAAAGTACAATTAAAAAAACCTTATATGATGAACTATTTTGAAAATATTCTTAAATAATGCATTGATACAAAGAAACAAAATAACATTAAATGGGAATATTTTCCTTTTTTTATGACTGGCATCATATATTTCTTTCTTCTTTCGTCTTTTTGTTTGTCTTTCAGAGTTTTCAGAAAGAGGATTAATAGTACATGATAATTTTTATAAAAATTTTCAAAGATACCATTTATAAATAAATAAATATGTGAATAATAAGAGAACATGCTCATTGGAGTCAAAAGGTAGCAGATATGTTGTTTTTAACTTTTGTGATGTGACCTTGAGTGTTGAGAAAGGCGCCTATAAATAAAATGTATTACTAACATTATTATTATAAACATGGAGTCGAATTGATGAACCTAGATCAAGTGAAGATGGAAAGCTAATGTGAACTTTAAAACCCTCAAAATATGTACCGAATATTCACAGAAAGTATTTACTGATGTGGTCCATGCCTCGTCAGAAGCACATTACTCAAGACTGCATAAAGCTAGATGAACCATCACATTTCCAATATTCACCAGAAAATGTCTAGAATTTGAGATGATTTAGTATTGTTGCTCCTGAGTACAGGGTACACTGTACGGCCCAAGAAAAAAAAAAAAACATCTTACTGGAATCAGTTACCAACTTTGCTCCTCAGCTTACCATATGCAAAACATATATCAGACAATTTGTTCACGGCAGGACATCACAGAGAAAGCCACTCCTTCCCCTCCAAAAAAAAAAAACCCTCCTCCCAAAAAACACTTACAGGTCCACATATCCAACGCTTGCCAAATATTGTTTGAGAAGAACATGTAACAATAAGTATTGTGTCAATTTGGCATTGGATATGAACATTAAAAAAACATTATCCAAACTGTGAAGTACAGTGGAAGGACCATCATGGTTTGGCTTTGCTACCTTTATGTTTGGACAGTCCGGCAACATTGAGGGGAAAAGGAGTTCCTGGGCTGGCCAGTGTATTATACAGAAAAGAGAGTCACTGTCCGTCAATAAAAGTTGGGTCATGGTGCTAAACAAAGACCCAAAAGTCTACAACAGAATCAAAAACAAAAACAAAACAAAAAGCCTTTGGGAGTGCCCCACAAGAGAACCATTTAAGCAAACCAGCTGAACAATATAGATAACCTGATGAGGTGCTGTAACAAGGAAGATCTAGAATCCGTCCTGGTCCAACCAGCATCTACTGAAGCTTACATAAGGCTACATGCCGACATAATCTAAATGTCAGAATATTAAAAGTTTGATGGCTAACTTAACTACTTGCTAAATTTGAAATTTGAAGCTATTTAAAAAAAAGAAAAAGAAAAAAAAAGAAAAAGCAGATATTGTGCTCTACCCCATTAAGTTTTGGAACATTTCCACCCTGAGCTTACCTGCGGCGCACTGCTCCTCGTCTGCTCCGTTCTCGCAGTCCCTCTCCCCGTCACATCGCCATGACAAAGAAACACATTTGCTGGCAGACCCTCCGCAATCAAACTTCTCTGGTGGACACGTCTGTCGGCCTGTTGTGAGAGGAAGAAAGGAAGTCCAGGCAGAAGGAGCACCGAGGGAGGGAAGAGGAAGCCGGGGAAGGGAAAATGGATGGAAGAAAAGGACAGGGAGCGGAGACAGGGAGGGTGAAATGGGATGAGAAATAAGGAGGAAGGAAAAGATAGAGAGAGAAGGGACAGCCAGTCAATGAAACAGTTTGATAACTTAGTTATCTTGTTGCTCAAATCGATTCCCCCTCAAAGGCCGGCAATTAAACTAGACACACACAGAGGAACAAAGAAACACGGTAGAAACAAAGCCAGAAAACACACATATACACACACAAACAAACACAACTGTGTGAATGTGTGTGAATCAACTAATTTTGTGAACCAGAGCTGCAGTGCACATACTTTTTCTTCATGTTTAATAACAAGGGACATATGTCTACTACACATACATTAATAGGGTAACTGGTTAACCGAACAGAAGGAAAAAAAACCCCATAAGAACAGGGAGAAAATGCAAACTCCACGCAGAGGGGCCTCAGTCCAGTTATGAACATAAGTTGTCTTGCTTTGAGGCCAGAGGAATAACCACTAAACCACAGTGGCACCGCACAAAGATCAGAATGATTAAGACTCTTTTTAACTCATGCTCATACGATTAGATTGTTTGAAACTTTGATTGTACATATGAAACATGTATTACTAGTACCTATTGAATAATTGATGGATTAGCCAACAAAATTATTGATATTGAACAGAAATAATACAGCTACTATAGAAAAAAAGTTGATGTATGTTAGTATCAAATCTGCATTTTCTCTTCAATAAATACAATTTCACAAATCTAACTAATTTCACTTTTGTAAATGTTATGCAATTCAGCAAATGGGGATGATTTTTTTTCTTTACGTTTTTTACAAGTAGACAACAATGACAGTGATTCATTCTTGTTTTTTCCTGGTTTTAATGAATCTTCGGAAGAAGCTACTCCTTTATACACTTCTCCTGCTCTAAAGGCTAATCAATAGACCAAACCATGTTGAGGCAGATGGGGGGGAGGATACAATTACAACTTATTTTAAGATGCAATTACATTCTTTTAAAAATATAATTGACATGCTTTATGCATTCAGTTTTTTACTCATTAATGGTGTAATAGTACACGTTAGTGATAAATAGACAGTGATCATGGTGGGTAGGGTGGGAACACTAGAAGTCACAGTTTACCTTGTAATTTCTGACTCTGGTTGCAATTCCTAGCTACTATACATGTACCATATTGATTTAGGAGGGAAAAAAACCTATTTGAGTGAAAACCAGTGAAAACGAATGAAGTGGGAAAGTACATGTTACAGATTGTCAACAATGGTTGCGCGAGAAAATGTGGTCCCACTTGGTAAAAGCCCATTACAGCAGAGAAGGCCATTGTTCCTTCATATGAAACCCAGGGGGTTTGGTGCAGAGAGGGAAAAAAATACAGGAATCTAATACATCAAATTTACACTGAGTCCCCACTCACAGAAAGGACCTGTCCCTTCTTCCTGCAAGCACTACACACTCTCACCCTGCCTCATTTCGATCCTGCCTCTCACGCACACACACACTACACTACACTGTACACACACTAACACCATTGAGACTCAAGCCCCAGATTACATTACAGCCCTGTGTCAAACTCAACTCCATCAATTATACATATTCGACCACCAGTGGGCTTCCTGGCAATATAATGGTGTTTGTGTGTCGTGTGTGTGTGTGTGTGCTGCTCCAAATCAGTAGTTTCTGTGGGATTCACCCATTACAGTTTCAATCTCTCCTTCATTTCTTCATTCATCTTAAATTTATTCTAATCTAGATTTTTAACACAACTATGCGTATTGCTGCCAATCAAACACTGTCGCTGCTGCTAGTGACTTCCAGCTTTTTCTTCAACAGTGAAGCCATCATTGCAGGTTTGTACAACTGAACAAAACAGGGTTGTTTTAGTTCAGCTTCCTGTGGAGCTGGATTTGGGTTTCCGGGTTTGAACTCCACCCCTGTCTTTTGCTGGTGCCGATCGGTCGGACGACCACATCACCCATCGTCCCCTGCCACTACCTTGCATACTAATGAATATTAGGCGCTAGTGTGAGCATCATTTCAGTATGTCTCCTCAAAATGAGGTTTCCCCTGGCCCTTATAGAGTAAAAAGCCTTCTGCGAATCCCCTTCAGGAGAAGAAATGAGCACGCAACGTATCTGTACAGTCTGGTTATTACTGCCGACGGGACAGAATGCACTACATCGTACAATACGTGTGTGTGTGTGTGTGTGTGTGTGTGTGTGTGCGTGCACACCGAATGCAGCCCTCCTGGTCAATGCGTTGGTGTGAATATGAATACCAATGGGGGCTCAGCGTAGGCGTGTTAATTGTCTCACATCTGGAGAACTGTTCAATGCATCTAAATGTGTGTCTTGGAGATACTGTTTCATATAGATAACAGCAGTCTCATCCCTCACATTATCTACCAATTCTTCGTGCACGTGTGTGTGTGTGTGTGTGTGTGTGTGTGTGTGTGTGTGTGTGTGTGTGTGTGTGTGTGTGTGTGTGTGTGTGTGTGTGTGTGTGTGTGGGTGTGTGTGTGTGTAGGCCAGCACAGTCCGAGGGCTACAGCTGAAGATTTCTTTTCTCGGTCTCATAAGAACCCTCACACAAAAAACAAACCCCTCAGGGGTCCAGTCCGCTGTGTCTGACT
>OMNM01037876.1:7168-20470 GCA_900302745.1 Parablennius parvicornis | reverse complement strand
ACCTTCTGGTGCAAAATACAGTGAAATCTAAAGAAACAAACAAAAAAAACTAACAAATTTTTGAATTATGCGTGTTTTTTCTAACTCACCCTGACAGCACCTCTTTGAGGCTAATGCTAGTTTGCTTGCTATGATGTTTGCTACTTTTATGTTTGTTAACAAAAGAAAATAATTTTTTTCTTTGAATTTTTTTTTTTTATAGTTTTCTTGGTGGTTCGGCCAGACTGGAGCCTCGTGCGAGTCGGTTTTAGTCTACAGGCCTTTGTTGATGTTTTGATACCCCTGCTGTAAAGTCATTCATCTGTTTTATCTGTTTCCTTTGAAAGGAGTTACAACAGCAACACAATGCAACTTACATAATTCATACTTAATGTTTACGCCAGATACCTAACAGCGCTGGCAGTGAGATTTCTGTATTTCACTCTGAACCGTTTTTCTCACACAAATTAGCATTTTTAGCTCCTGTGTTTTAAAATAACATTCATTGCACCAGTGTTTTTCATAAAAGAGAAAAGGAAGGACAACGTAGAGGAGAAATAACCTGGAAACTTAGAAATGACTCCTCTGCAGGGAAATTTGTGAAAGTGCAGCAGTGTGCATGTTAACTGCTCATTTTTATGAATTCATTAAAATCATTTGTTTTGTTTTTTTTTGTCTGTACTTTACTAATTTGTCCAGCGAGTTGAGGTTATGTTCACTCTTCAGTCACCGTACAGGTGTTAAAGAGAAACTTTTCACAACCTCAACACGTATTTGTCTTGTGAAGACACAAACTCAGTGACAATCAGTCCAGTTTTGATTATTTTCTCATGTCAACTGAAGTGGAGCCGATGCAGGTCCTCATCCAATATGGCGGCGACACTGGTGCACTCCAGCAGTCGACGAGGTTTCTATTTCATGTAGTTTCTACACCTGTAATTAAAGATACCATTTTGGAGTCAAGTAAATACCACAGGACAAAGAAGAAGCTAAAAAATTTGGATTCACCTCTTCGATCTGGATCAGAGTCCAGGGGAACGTTCACACCGGCCTAAACAACGTGGACTTTTCCCGAAACAAACTCTGGTCCGCATCGAACTGTGCTGCTGTGAACGGAGAGTTGTGTTCGTGCCACAAAAGCTACTGAGCCGCCATCACTATCTCTTGTTTTAATCATTTTCTCATTCAGGCGTCTATATTTGCAATCATATGTAGGTTTCATGTCTGTTTCTGGTTTCGGTGGTTTTTGCATCCACTCAAAACTCTTTTCAGTGGAAACGTCTCCATATCAACGGCGTCTGACCGAGCAAACAGATTTCTGAACTAAAGCGTGTCGACGTAATGACTGGTAACTGTATCTGTAGTAGCCTGCACAAACACTTCACATTTCTTGGTAGACTTTTTTATGAATGTCAAAATAAATCTCATTTTTATTTATGCAGTCTGGACCAGCTGAACTGCTCCTTGAATGTCTCCTTGGCCTCAAAAACTTTCATTCAAATGAAAGGCCTGTGGCGCAATCCTGCATTAAGCAAGAAAAAAAAATGTATTAAGATATGAAAAACACATATATATCAGCAGAGATTTAATGAAATGTCTCAGGAAAAAATCAGCTAGCTCGATAACTAAAAGAGTAAAGACCTCAAAATGAGCTGTAAAATTGATTTAGCTCACGAGGGAGGGGCTGATTTTATGCCTTAAATCGAGGGTGTTATGTATGTGTCTGTGTCCCCCACGATGTGATTAATTCCAGCAGGCCGGGCACGCTACACAATTCAGTTTCCCTTCATTACACTTTGTACTGAGGAAGCCAGACACCATCAAAATGCCATTTCATGTTGCTTCCAGCCGAACTCTTTTACTTTGTATGCAATAACTCAGAGTTATACCGTCACTGTTGTCTCTGCGCAGCTCCTATTTCACAGCCGCCAGTTTTACAGTAACACTTACAGGACTTATTACCTGTAATTTATGCCAGCCGGCAGTGCGTATCTCACAAATAAGTCACAGATTTTTCTGAGTTGAGTTCCTGAAAGTGCTGATCAAAGGAGCAAGACTTTTTTTTTCACTAAATTAAACAGATCAGAAAACAGTGTTCACAGCAGGGCCCTTCGTTGATTTTCTTGGTTCACGTTTCAGGCTCATTACTCATCAAGGTACAGCGTGAAAAAAAGAGAAAAGGAAAAGAAGTGAGGACTTCAGAGGAGACGACGTTCCCCACATGAAATCGCCACAAGCACCAAATCCCAAACCTCATTGAGAGCCAATCAGTTTCAATTGCAAAGGTTCAGTGTTGAGCGCGGTGGAGCTGCAGTGGAGCCACGGATGCCAGCAGAGCGGCCCACTCCCGCCCACTCGCAATATGTTCCCATGCCGTCTTTACACGGAGGGCGAGAGACGAGGCTGCGGAGAAAACGCCGGCGGAGGCTGTGGACGGCGATTTGCCAAGTTAAATGTTCAACTCCAGCGCAGACTGAGTCTGCTTCATCTGTTCTCTCCTCTGCAAATCCCTCTAATCACAGATTTGGCTCATCGCCGGTTAATTAGCATGTGAAAGTACAACGAATGGCAGCTTGTTTTCCATAAAACGCACAATATATAAATAGAGATAAAAGCTGATCTTGAAGTTGTTTTTGTTTTGATAAATTCACGACAGCTAATGTCGACGTGATAAAGGAAGCCCTCTGATTGAAAGGTCAATTATAGTTGATCGAGATTGTGGCCATAGAAAAAACTAATATACTTTGCTTATATATAAATTCTTATTTTATGCTCATAACGTAGTTGACAAAGTTTTCTTTTTGGGGACAAAGCACAAGATTCCCAACACAGATATGGGTTTAACAGTTTAGTCTGTGAACAGGAGAATTGTGTGAAGTAAACTGCAGATAGAGACACATTTATGAACATTTATGAACATTTATGAACATTTATGAACATTTATGCGGCGATACAACAATTAACAACGACCAACGATCAAGGAAGCATCATGCAGCAACAGGACGTAAGATTCTAAAGACTCCGGGGCTCCTGCGACTTGGTAGTTTTATTTTGACAGTCACTGTGATAACAATCCAGTATGGTGGTCTGTCCACTAGGATGTCCATGTAGTCCCATTGTTAATGTCTGAAGCTCAATGTTCTCTGCTGTGTGTGGTTTAATTACAAAAAACAAACATCACCAAATAGCGACCTGGCATGCTGACTTCATGGGTTTCATCGTTTAAGCTGTTTCCCTGTGAACGAAATTTGTTTTCAGAACATTGTGTTCGTGCAAAACCTATAATTTTTAAACTAAGCTAATCACAATTTATCCCCTTGGGGAAATATTATTTCTGGGATGTGGAGGTGCGGCCACATTGCAACACTCCAGGGGGCTGATGGAGGTCAAGGTTCTTGGTCAGCTGCAGGATTTGAACCTACAAATTCCTGATATGGCTTTGGGGCCACCACTAAACCAACAAACGTGGCTGCCATGTGCAGGGTGCTGAATCCATCCACTGGAAGGAGTTTGAGGTTCAATGTTTTGCTCAAGGACACTTCGACATGTGGACAGTGTAGCCTGGGAATCAAACCTACAAACTTTCTGATCGAAGGACGACCACTCAACCCACCAGGCCACAGCTGTACACTTTTGATTTGAAACTTGTAAACAGAGCCTAAAAGAACTGAACGAATGGACAAAGCAATGAAAGAACATTCTGACAAAAGAAAAAAAAAAGTGTCTCCAGAGTGGTCACAGATTTAATCAGGTTTTAAAGACAGCCGGATCCCGAGCGCCGCCTCGCTGGTGCTCCGGCGGACAAAGCAACACAACAACTCATCAGCAGCGAGTCCGAGCAGACGGAAATGAAGGTCAGGCGCACTTTGCTTTTATGTGTCCATCAGGCAGAAAATTGCTTCCTCTGATCCGTTGACCCACAGCAGGCCTGCGCTCACTCCATTAGGTGTGCCACATGCACATGTTCCCATCATATGCCCCATTAAAGAAGAGTTTCTGTGATGGAGAGAGTGGGAGGGTCTGAGGAATCCAACATGAAGGCTTGTTTTACACCTTTAAAGACTTAAAAGCACCGCTGGAACACAGACCGGTGATGTTGTAACAGGATATTCAGTCCAGAGAGGAAAGATGTCAAAGGACGGATCAGTAAGCCAATCTCAATGTTGAGTCGACAGGAAGAAGGTGTTGCATGTCAGTAACTTCTATGAAATCAGTGTCACATCTCCTCATGAAGGAGTCATGTTAATTATTTCAGTAAAAGTATTTAGTGTACTGTGAGGAGAAAAGCCTCATTTATCCTGAACTTACTTAGTAATCCTGAATAATGTCCCAGGGTAACGTTAGCATTAACATTAGCCTGTATCCTATACCTCTGACACATTAGTACCATAGTTTCTGGACTATTAAGGGCACCTGAAGATAAGCTGTGATTAGGGGCGGAGCTTCGAGGGGGCGCTGGGAGCAGATCCTCCGGCTTCCGATCCTAACAATCACAATTTTAAAGCAAATAAAGAGCCAGGCGGCTCAAAACTCCTGGAGTGAAACATCAACTACTTTAGGAAAGGATGAGAATGCCACAATGAGAAATGGAGATATTTTCAGGATCGTTATGTTACGTTAAGGAACACGTCCTGCTGCGAGTCCACAAGTGGAGCATGAAGGCAGTCGTGTGCTTCCGCGTGCAGACGGACGCTCGCAGGGGTGATGGCATGAAGGCGCCCGATGAACTCTCTGAAGACAGCCGCCTCACTGACGCAGAGAGCAACTGTCGGGTAAACGTTTTTAACGTCTGTCGGCGGCTTAGTGAGCACTGCACTCGGGACATCACCCCCAGCTTCTCTGGTCAGCTGCTTTGTTTTAGAACCTCTTTCAGGGACCAGACAACAAAGCAAAAGTCTGTCTGGCAAAAATGCTCCTTGTCAACCACACAGCAGCAACTTCTACATTCATTGAGGTTTGCACTGCCCTACTTTTATTTTTGACTCTTACCGCCACCGTTGCAACCTCTGAGCACTCATTCTCCAGGTTAGAACTCATTAAAAACCACTTTAGGAGCACAGTGGGACAGGAGAGACTGAGTGGACTGGCCGTGTCGTTCATTGTGGACGAGTTTGCAGAGAGCAAGGCTCGCGTATGACCTTCAAATAGTGGTGAGTAGGCCTGTTGTACTTTATATTGACATTGTGTTTGTGAACATGTGGTCCGCTGTGCCAGTTTTCCTCAACTTATAGCTGCCGATAAACGCTCTGAGTTGAAATAGTTAAAGTGGGTTTCAAAATGATCTGGTCGCTATCCGTGGTGCTGAACTGTTTAGAATTTGCGTTTTATTATTAGTGACCATGTAGCCTAATGTTTCTGTTGTGCTCTTGGTTTGTTGTACTCCATGTCCGTTTGATGGACTTCAAAATGACATAGTCGCTCTCCAAGGTGGCAAAGCTTGGAAGCCCTGCTGTTGCCGTCATGTTTATTTTCTAAAATTATGTTATTATGAGCTTTATTGTTTGGGTTTACAGGACGCAGTCGTTGGCCCCAGCTCTGATATGTTCCGCTTCAGGCCACGACCACCAAATTTAAAAATGTATTTATATTTTATTTACACAGACGGCACTCTATAAACCGCAGGTGTCCACGTTGTAACAGGGCAAGAATTTCACTGTGGGATTTCATGCTTTTATGGGGGATTTTTTTAAAGAAAAATAACACATTTTTAATATATGGGGATAGAGAGAGAGACGGAGAGAGAGAGACGGAGAGAGAGAGACGGAGAGGAGGAGGAGGAGGAGGAGGAGGCAAGTGAATTACAGCAAGAATACACAGACACTGAGGGTTTTATCTTTGTTGATAAAGTATTTTATTGGATATTTGCTAACTGTGATACTGAGGAGGAAGATTTTCCTCTGAGGAGGACGATTGATCAGACACGGAGCTCAGCATGTGATGCACATGAACACATCACCCAGGGTATGGGATATTTCAATGGTGAGGGTTTGTGCATGAAGCCAAAACGACAGATCTGAAGAATTTATTTTGATTTGATTTATCGATAATTCGACCAGACTAATTAAAACCGTCTCATTGGTCCACTGTGAGCTGTTTGGCAATTTCATTGGTCTGATGTGACGAGGCAAAATGTATTGCTGGCTTTAAGCTTGTTAACCCATAAAAACCCAGAGTTCAGCTGCGTCGTTGTTTAAGCCGCAGGGTTCAAAGCGTGTGAGAGACGCATCAGCTCATAGTCTGGAAAATCCAGAAATATTTTGTTATGAATCCTGAAGTCGGGCCTCTTTTACGCAACATTTTCAAGTGGAAACAAAAAACGTTTTGCTGCATTTTGGGGCCTGTTTACACAACAGCAGTGAGTGGAGCGGTCTGAGAGAGCCATGTAAACAGACATCATTTTCACAATGCTAGCATGTAGACGTGAAACTTTTCTGAAGCAAAAAATGCAAAAGGGAACGCTTCTCACTTGAAATGTGAACCGAACCTCAGTTTCAGAAACTGGAGTTTCTCCTCACCTGTCGTGACTTTTGCGTTGAACCATTTATCCTCAGAAACAACAAGAATCAGAATGCTGATTGTTGTTTGGGTAAAAGGTGTGCGGAGAAGTCAGCGTGCCGTCTCAGTTCAGGAACACGGTGTTCATCACGTCGGGTTTCCACCTGTCAGCCGGTCTGACGGTGGCGCCGTCCCGTCACTACACGGAGTGAGGTTGGTTTGGCTTTTGAAAGCGGCTCCTTTCACACCGAGAGGGAACATTCCTCACCAGCACAAAATATCAAACTGTTTACAGCCCTGAACTTTCTGTCCCTTCAAATGCCATGGAAATTAGTCGAGGAATTTACGATTGAATTTTCACCCTATGCATCTGTTTGTGCATGTCGGATGCTTGACGAGCAGGTGAGCCGTGCGTGTGCTAATGATGTTCTGTAAGAGTGTGTTTGTGTGGCTGTTGAAATGTGTTTTTTTTTTTTTTCTGTGTGAAACCTGGCCTGGCTCCGTGTCCTGATAAAAAGGCCAGCTGCCACCACCGCCGGCTGCCACATGGAGTCGGACCAAGGTGGCTCCTGGACGCAGAGATTAGAGAGTAACGGACTGATAAGGTGAAGCCAGGCGAGGACTGAGAGCGTGGACACACACCACGACCTCCTGTAACGGCGGGAGTGAAAAACAGGTGAAATATAAAGTTGAGAAAGAGTCTGGAGGAGGCTGCCGGACTTTCAAGTGGAACAGAGTTCAACAAGAGCAAGGAAATATCCTCTTCTGTTCCCAGATTTGTTCCATCAGAGCTGGATTCCAGGTTTTTTACTAAAGCCCCCTTAAATTGCCTCTAACGAAGACTGTAACCCCCCACTGATCTCTGATTACAGTGAAGCCAAACACACCGCCGCTCTCACAACATGTGAAAAACCCTGGTTAATGAAGAAAATGGAGACGTTTTGAAAACCTTACCACACGTCTCCGTGATCTCTGATCCTCTTCCAGGTTCTGGACCCGAGGTTAGAAACCAGCCCTTTAATAACGCTGACTCCCGCTGTAAACCTCCAACACACCCTGTAGCGCTACAAGAAACTAACACACTTCATGTCACACACAGTTTATATGTTTTATCCTGTAATGGCGGCCTCCGTTAAACCTGCTTGGTTTACCTTATACACTCGGGATGTTTGGCTTCACTTCAGCTGCAGTTTCAAACTTCCACTCATCAGTTTTAACCACAAAAGATTAAATCAGCTTTAATTTTGCTTCGTTGATTCTTTGTAATTCTTTTTTTTTTTTCATCTTTCTCTTTAGACTGGCGGCATTTTTTCTTCCGCTGTTTAAATTTTTAATGCAAATGTTTACCAGAATTTAAGACATAAAAAAATTTTACTAAATCAGAGGCGTCAAACACACTTATGTTCAGAGGCTGCATGCGGCCTTGAATGGGCTGGACTGGTATAACAGTGCCATAAAAACCTTTACATTCAAACTTAATAGTATTTCTTTGTTGTGACACAGAATATAACTGATGAAAGTGTTGACATTTTCACAAAACCAAACATTCACCACAGTAAATTGCTTCAATTTCAACACAAAGCCAATTTCAATGTAACCGTCTGGTTCAAAATCTGGTGAAATGTCCAAAAAGCGTCCCCTGTAGCTGTTGCATTATGGGTGATTTTGAGGCTAATGCTGGTGAGATACTGGTGATGCTTTCATGGCAGTTTGAAATTTGTTGAAAATCTGTTTTCTTAGAAGTTTGTTTGGTGGTTTGGCCGGATTAGAGCCTCTTGTGGCCGGTGTTGGACAACGTGCCTCGTGTTTTAAATCCTCACCTGATGTGTAACCGTGTCTTCTCTAAAACTGTTTCTGGTTCCCGTGGAGGTTTTCTTGGAAAAACATTGTCTTATTTTCCAAACAAAGCTGCACTCTTCCAACAATGATTATAGAAAAAAAAAACAAAAAAAACAACCTGTTTTGATACCAAAATGCTAACCGCCACCAGGCTGTGAATCAATAAGGCAGAATGAGACTGGGAGCTGAACAGATAGTATCTCCACAATCTGCCGAGTTTGTCTCGACTGTTTTAATGATTTTCTCTGCAGAGGGAAGGCGCTTTCACACCCGTTGTGTTTGGGAGCAGCTGAATGGAAATCTGGAAGGTGAGCGTGGTTCAAATGCAAGGCGGTGAAATCTGTGAAATCTACGTAATCTCTCTCGCACTGCAACACGTGCAGATTGAGGAGAAATGACATGCACGACATCAGTTTAGAGCATAGGCGTCGAACTCTGGCCCGTCGGCCAAATTTGGCCCACGGTGTAATTATATTTAGCCCACAAAGCAATACCAAATGACTACAAGAGCTGGCCTGCCAGCATTATACACCACATGTACCACTAATACTTCAAATCCCAGATGCACGTTCATTATGAGTAAATTGGTTTCTTATTGTTATTTTGGAATGTATTATTAGCCTGTGGAAGAAGGTTGCGATAGAAATTGAAATTGAAATCAGAAGTTTGCAAATAAAAAAAATATAAAAATAGGATTTTTATTCAAATGTTATTTAAGAAATGAATACCATTGATGTGCGTTTTTTAACTTGATATAAAATTTTGCACTTGTGCAATATTACGTTATGTATTGTGAAGTATTATGCTTTGCTTGTTTCATATTCAAAGTTTAAGCACAGCTTGTTTGGGTTCATTGTTAAATCTGGTGGAAGATTTCTTCAACAAATATCAATATTGGCCCGTGACTTTGTCCACATTTTTTTATTTTGGCCCACTGTGTGTTTGTATATGACACCCCTGCTTTAGAGCATGCTCACGCAGCTAGGATAGTAACGTCAAGCATTTAGGGATGCACCGATATACATTTGTTTTTGTATGTATGTCTGCTCCTAAAAGGCAACTTGACGTAAATATAAGGTCATAAAAGGAAGCAGTACAAAAATGTGTTGTTCAATTTGGAATGGTGGGGGTATGTGTGACGTCATCGTCTAATAAACTTGTTATATATCTAAAACCTCAAAATTACTTCATCAAAATCTTGTTTTTTTGGAGGGTTTTTTGGCAACCCATCACAAACAGCAATGTTTCCAGCACTAACGCAGGGCGAACGATCGGGTCTATTTTCACTGAATATTGAGTGGAGGAGGAGGACGCGGCTTCACGGAAGTCTGAAGTGTGGAGGAGCGTGCTCAGTGCGGTTCTCCTCGCCGAGCTGGCGCCTCTCTGTATGATGGCTTTGCAAATGTTGCACGTTACCGTGTTGCTTCGCAGTGTTTTGAGTGTAAAATACATGAAAACAGCGCACGTCGTCATGAAAAGTCTGATAGCTGCATGCTACTATTAGCCTGCTGGCTGGCTGCAAACTGTGGAATGGATTTCTGGATTTATTACTCTGCGTCTCATTGAGACCCGCCTCCGTTCAGGAAATCCATTCCACATTTTGCCGCGAGCAGAACAGCCGGCAGCAGACAGTAAACACAGACGAGGCTCGCGGATCAGAAATCTCCGCAGGTTGGATCGGAAATTTCAGATCCATGAATTACGTTAATATATCGGAGCCCGATACCGATACTGGATCGGATCGGCCCCATCACTAATAATGACCTGTGCCAGTGAGGCATCACTTTTATTTAATTGATGAGTACAAATACGAGTAGCAACCTGTAGCTACTTGCTGATACCAAATACCAACACGAGTACTTATTAAATGCCATAAGGCCTCACATACGCAAACAGTGTGCGGAGGCCATGCATTGCCGCAAACCACCTACGCACAGCCTTTCTGTCAACACAAGGCGCACCGCCAACCCCCTTTAAGTAGTAGAAAGTACAAATAAATAAATAGGTACATTATATTATGCAGTAGCCATGATTTTCTTGCCATGAGACGCTAACCACTGTAGCACCGTGCTGCCCCAACAATCATATTAACGCATTCGCCTGACTTGACATGCATGTCTTTTAGATTGTGGGATAAAGCTGCAGTACTGAGATAACTTTCACGTACAAACGGGGTGAAGTAAGTAAACTCTGCACAGAAATGCTGTGTCATTTCTTATTTGGGTTTCATAGTCAATTAGATTTTTTTTTTCTTCAAATCTTAGAAATTAATCTTACAGAAAATGTAATTAAAATTCCTTGACCAAAGTGTTATCCAGTTAATTTACTTTGCACCTCATTGTAGCAAAAAGTTTAAGCAGGTAAAAGTTTCTTGTTGTTCGCCCGACCTCTCGGCAGAATAATCCCACATCGATATGGATTTGTTGTTTCGTGGAGCCTCCGCTAATGCAGTTCTGAGGAAATGCCTTTGAGACTTTACCTCAAAGAATTCCAGTCAACATATTTTTATGAGTTGGATGCTTGAACTTCATAAAATTAACCGAAGAAAATCTCACACAGTATGTATCTGCACTGACGTTGCAGCTTGAAAAGTGCAAAACGTCTGTTTGCTGTCGTAGTTTCCATGTTGGTATGCATCCCTTTAGAGGGTCCGACAAACTGAGATTTAAGCAGCTTTTTAAAAGAATACACATCGTGTGATGCTAAGTTTCATTGCACAAAGTTGCTTTCTACTTAACTCACCAACTGCTCTACGAACACAGGCCAACTCAGACCCTGTTTACACGTTTTTAAGCGAGAACACAAAACGTTAGATGTATTTTGGACGTCCATTTACAGGACAACAGTGCCCGGAGCCACTGAAAATGCAACTTTTAGAAAACTGTTTTAGAAAACTCCGTCTCTGTGGAAACAGAGAAATGCAACTTTTCAGAACTGCTGCTGCTGCTGTAGTAACTAGCAGTTCTGCTCATGCTCAGTTGAGACAATGTTTCCTCCATGGTGTCATGACTCCCTGTCCATAGTCTCCTAGACGTGGCACTTTTATTTTGACAGTCACTGTAATAACAATCAAACTTACCCATTGTTCTCTGCTGCATGTGTGCGGACATCATTTTCAAAATGTTGCTGTGTGAACACGAAACTTTTTTACGAAGCTGAAAACTAAATGTTTTGTCTCAAAGCGTTGTCGTGAACACTGGGCCTCAGATCTGAGAAACAGAATCCTGCAGAGCCAAGGCAGTGCAGTGTGCCTCGCCTGATGCAGCGTCAGAGACGGGCAGTTAGAGAGCGCTAGCCCGTCAAGGTCAACAGCTGTGGGTCACATGGTAATATCCCACATGTCCTTGACGCTGTGCCACAAGCTCCCAGTGGTATGTAAGCCCCTTGTATCGCACGAGTCTCACTGATGTGCTTGAATCACTGAATGTGTCGGATTTTGTTCAGTGTGTTGAGACTTCTCATGATAACATTCAGAAAATCTGGATTATGAGCTATTTTTTTTTTTTTTTTATTATTATCCAGAACAGTGAATCCCAGCCGGGGGGGGTCTGACTCGGACTGAGTGGTACCCTGCGGGGGTCAGATACATGGGGTGAGTCAGCATTTAATGCGTGTGTCACAAAATAAATCAGTTTTAAATTAAAAGTGTATCATAATGCATCTTTTGTGGGGGGAAAAACTGGGTTACACTCTGCCTCAGGGTGTTTTCAAGTGCCAAAGAGTTTGTCTTCAGATTTGCGTTCTGCTCGGGCTGCATTAGGAAAGGTGTTTACTGTAAACTGTTTGCCAAATGAAACATCTTGATCTCTCGATGTCGCAGCTTCCTGAAAGAGAGCAGTCAATAAAGTCTAGTAGTCTACTAACAACGTGTTGATTTTGCTGTTTGGTCTTTTGAGGTTTCTCATCTTCCGCCACTTCACTTTCTTTAAATGCTACCGAGGTCCCCAGTGGATGAACAGCTGGATGCTTTGATTGAACCCTTGACCTTTTGTTCTTGAGTCACTATCAGTACCGGGTTGTTGCCCTGGAACGCAGCACATCCAGTAATAGATAAACCGTTCATAGGACACGTTCGTACTCCTGAACTGATGAATCCTTTAGATGGTAATAGTCTTTAGTGGTCTTTTTTTCCCCACTATGCATAACAAGGTTTCTCATAGTGGCTCCATAATGATCTGCAGAATCATCGTTATGTGTTTGATCCCACACTTTTTATTTCTGTTAACGAGGTGCGCAATGAACAATTCCACCTCCATATGTTCTGAATGGTGATCCTGTTTAATGAAAAGCCCAGGGGATGCATCATTTGTTGAGGTCACTGTGTTTATTTCTCATTCTCACCGAAGTGGGAACGATCGCAGCCTACTGTTTTTAAATGTTGATTTGAATGTGGCTGAAAATGATGCCGGTAAAAACTCCCTCCCACCACAGTCACGAGTTAAACCCTCACTTCTCATCTCGCATGCTCTTTTCTGTTTGTGCTGAGCCAGGGAATTTCAGTTTCCCCCTCTGAGACATTTCCTCCGGCTATCAGACTATGTAAACATCAGTCTGAAGTGATTAATTATGCCAGGCAAAAAGAGATAGAGAGAGGGGGCAGAATTGAATGAAGAAGAAAAAGAGAGGGGAAAAAAAGGGAGAAGATCATATAGATTCGACTCCTGGGTCTCCTTGACCTCTCCCTCCCGTGGTACCTGCTTGTCTTTACAATAGAAAAAAGGTATAAATATTTCAAGTCAAATAGAAGGCCGTATAAACTCAGCTTTCATCTTTTATTCATCAAAGCCAAAGGGTGTACATGCACATCCACTAGCCTTGATGCCTGCAGGGCCCGACGCAGTGATGGTATATGGTATAGGTGCACGTGCACGTGCACAGCTTGGCGTTAAGGAATATTTTCCTTCCTGCAGTGCTAATGAGATGCATGTTGCTGCATGCCAATAAATAACAATATATGTTGTTGACTGTAGCTTCTGGTATGAAGAAAAA
>OMNM01037875.1:0-21084 GCA_900302745.1 Parablennius parvicornis | reverse complement strand
GCTGAGGCTTGTTTTAGGAAAAAAATGATGAAAGTGATGAAATATATCACTCGATTAATAAAACTCTTTGGAAAGTGTTTGAATAGAATAAATCCATCATATTCAAGATTGGAAAGTGAAAGCAGAGTTTTTCAAATGTATTATAATGATTTTTCCAAAATGTGACTCAAAAACTCGAGTGAAGCTTGTTATAGGAAAAAAATGATGAAATCGATGAAATGTGCCAATCGATCAATAAAACTAATTGCAAAGTGCTTGAATTTCAGAGAAAGCAGGAGAGCATGCTCGATCTGATCAAGACCAGCATGAGAGATATCCTGCTGGAACAGCAGAGCAGGGGCTCTGAGTCGCCACCGGAGTCCTTGTCAAGCCGGTCTGTGAAAATGGAAGAGCTGAAGAGTTTGGTGAGGGCCACGCCGTATGAGCGCGAGCGCAAGCAAGTCAATGAGAACAATCGGGATCCGGAGGATATAGTAACATTGCTAAACCAACTACGCGAACTCACAAAACAGATCTACAAGCGCTGCGGCATCAGCTCGAGCCAGAACAGATGTGAGGACCAGGTGATGAAGAAGGATGACAACTCAGCGGAGAGCACCGCCTCCGCTTGCGAAGTCCGAGACTCCGAGCCGTGCGCGCAGGGGCCGAGCGGTTCAGCCGTGACTAATAAGCAACAGCTTGATACCCCATAACCTCAGTGGCAAGAAAAAGAAGAAGAAGAAGAAGAAGAAGAAGAAGAAAAAAAGGAGATGGAGAAGAAGGAAAAGAAGAAGTAGAGGACAAGAAGAAGGGAGAAGAAGAAAAAGAGGGTTGAGAGCTGAGAACCATTCTCTGGGGTCTGATGCCAGCAGTGCTCTGTTTCGGCGAGATACCCGTCATCCCAGACGGACTCTTCCCAGGCGAGACGCTCCCAACTCCCATGGTCCCCTTGGAAGACGAGATGCTCCTCTCTCACGGTACTCTTCCTGGAGATTGTCTGTGCTCTCATAGTCCCCTTGAAAGGCGAAATGCTCCTCTCTCTCACGGTACTCTTCCTGGAGATCGTCTGGGCTCTCGTAGTTCCCTTGGAAGGTGAAATGCTCCTCTCTCTTACGGTACTCTCCCCGGACATCGTCTGCGCTCTCTTCAACGAGATATGCACCGCTTGCGGGGTCCGCGCTGTCCAGGGGTGGAGATGGGGATTCCCGCTCAGCACGGTCCCCGCTGGTATCTTCCTCACAGTGCCTGTGGCAAGTCTGCATGCCAGGTCTCTTGGTACAAACCACGGTCTTAAAATGGTACCCGCAATTCTCCTAATATATCCCTTCGTTTGACACACTCGCGACTATACTACAGCTATATTTGATCCAATGGCCGTTATAGTAAGTGTCATAGGCTGACGCCCAGCAGGTCTGTCGCTGCCTGTATCTCGACTTCCGTCCCCCAAGTACCTGGAGAGCTCATGTTGGATTCCGATACTGGCTTGTAGTCACTCCTCAATATGCTCTCGTATGAGGCAGTGTGGCTTCGCAGTTGTCACAGCCTCTCGAAGCATTTTGTGATCATCTTTGTACCACACAAGGCTTTGCTGATCGCTTTGAACAAACAATTTCCGTCTCCGACCACATTCAGGGTCTTACATGGAGTTCCCAATTTGCAAGAAAGTGATGTTCTATCCATCTGCTCCTTCAGCCGCTTGCACAGAAAGATTGCGCACCCAGGTGTGAGAGGATTGAACTGTAGCGGCGCGACTGTGTCGTGGCTAAGAAACCCGATGTCTGATTCGCTGTCTTCCTCGATGTGACCAGAGTCCGGCGGAAGTACCTGAACGCGTGTGCAGAGTGCGCCATGGTTCACTGCTTCCAATCTACAAAGATGAGATTTTACCCTGTGTTGTGTGACAAAATGGTAAATATGTAGCTCCACATTAACCAAAGACTTTTTTTTTTTCATCCGACCAGAAGTCCAGCAGAAGTCCATGACTATAGTCAGTTACCTGATCCCACTATAGAGAGAGAGAGAGAGAGAGAGAGAGAGAGAGAGCGAGACAGAGAGAGAGAGAGGTAGAGACAGAGAAAGAGAAAGAGAGGAAATGAAAGCTTCCCAGACAGCACACCACTGTCTGGCATACACATCTACTCTATTGAACTCAGTAAGAGTAGATTTGCTTTGGAATTATTTCTCCAACCAGCCATTTTTTTAATGTCTGATATGATCACATAAATCTGATGCAAGTACTGTACAAGACACCAAACTATAAACATGAATCCTGCATGAATGGTGATCTGATTTCTGCTTTGCTAAGTAAGACACCATTGAACGGTGCAAATGAATAATTGATGAATGCTCTCTTTATTTCCAGGTCCCATTTATGACCAGGGAGGTAAAGCAGAAGAGAGGCACGAAAAACAAACCTTGAGGGCGCATTTCTCTCCCGTTTTCTTGCAATAACACTCCAGCACTTTGCCATTGATGCCAAGGCCAAGGACCTGCGTGGTTACTTTATAGTCCTCTGTCACCGCATGCCTCTTGAAGTCCAGTTGAGAGGAGGCAGGTGTCTGGGGGTCTGTGGTCCCCACCTCACCGTCCAGACTGCCGCTGCTGCCCGGGCTGTGGGAGTCACTGTGGCTCGCGGTGGACGCGTTCACCGCCTGCTCCTCCTGGTTATGATGCATTTTCCTCCAAAAAGCCGACAGCGGTGCAGACGAAATGTTTTCAACTTCTGCCGCAGAAAGTATGCCAGCGCATTTCAGCATGCACGTGTATTCTCACAGGACTTTTGCACTTTCCAGCAGAACATGGTGACCCGCAGTTCACACCGTAGAGGGAAGAAGAAAAGGGAAGAAAGAAAAAAAAAAGAGGAGGGTAACATATATCCCCCTGCTCGGTGCGCAAGAGGAGGGCGGAGGTCTGGAAACGCGCCTCTCGCATCGGCTGACTGGTTAACAGGTTTCAACAGCACATCGCGTGGAGACAAAACACACGCATACAATTCAAAGTGAATGAAAAAACGTCAAATGCGATCCCGCCGTCTGTCTTCTGGCTCCCATCCCCGTTATCTTCTGCCTCTTACTGCGGCTCACATCTCTCGCTTCTCCAGGCCGCTACGTCAGCGCGGAGAGGCTCAAGTTCAACATTCAGTTTTCTTAAAGGAACAAGATGCAAGACAAGCAACCACAAGATGGAAAAAAATTACCAGGAACAATGAGAGGACGCTTTGCAGCTCAAGGAGGATGTCCAAAACCCACAAATACATATTAGATTAAAAAAAATTAAATAATGTAAACTCGATTCAAGGGACTGGGAGTTTATTGTATTTGTAATCATATATTGTTTCTTTCTTTTTTCTGTGACAGCTCAGGCTCGCCTCTTCACGGCAATAAATCTCAAAGCAATGAATTGTCATCAATATATATATTTTTTTTGATTATTATAAAAATGGAGGAAAGTAAGTATAATTGCCCTGCTAGGACAGAGGACAGAGCAGCCTGGGGTGGAAGAACAGTTTTTCAGCTGGGCTGTAATTGGCTCTTTAGAGGGTGTAGTACCTGTTTATGATCACCTCCTGTAAATAATTCCTGAGCTCCTCTGTATGACCAGATCACAAATTTGTTTTCTACACAACTCTGCATAGACTGAATTTTCGCCTCTTTTGAACACCAAATCGCCAAAATGTAGGCTTCCAACTTTCTGGATTGCGCTTACAGTATGTATGACTTATTGAAATGATAGATTTTCAGTACCCCTGTAAAGTAGACAACAAACCGCAACCCATATTTCATTAGAAGTAATCCAAACACGAGTTTGGTCAAATGTAGAGCCTGTTATTGACAGTTAAGTGCTTCAGTAACTTATTCAACAAGTAAGTACCTGAGTTACTTCTAACTTTTGCATTCACGCAAAAAAAAAAAAAAAAAAAAAAAAAAGATTTAAGAAAAAAAAGCTTTGGCTATCACTGAAGATGGCAAAGGGAGCAGGACAGAAAGACAACAGTTACACAGACATTTTCATGTGCATAAGGATTTATGAGCCCAAAGAAACTTCTATAATTCTAACAGCATTGTTACCTTCATCTTATTGATCCATTTCTACAACTCAGAGTAGTGTTATCACAATAACCAGTTATTTACAAAACATGGCTGCAAAAACACTAAGAGAACTATCATTTCAACATTTTAAGGCATCTCAGGTTAGATATCAATTTAAATCAAAGCTGTGTATTTTATTTATTTTTTTTTTTTTTACAGTGTACAACCAAATCGTACACCTTCAGGTTTAATCCATTTCCTCTTGATTAATCAGTCATTGATGGTGTGGTTGATATATTTTCAAATCAGAATGACACACAAATCATCAGTTTTTAGTTTATTTTTTTAGCACAACACATAGAGAAACCATTCTTGTTAAAAAGGCCAAAGCGTTCGCTTACTTTGGCTTCTGTTTTGCCCGCAGACTGTGAGTTTTTTTTTTTTTTTAACTGGTAAATTACTATGCAGATTTTCAGGTTGTTATGATGTGTGAGTGGGAGCCTTTTCAAATATTAGTCATTCCTATTTGTTCCCTGTGCATGATTTGAACAGCTGGGTAATGAGCTCATTCAGACAAATAGATCAACGTGATTAGCGTTATTGGTCTCCTTTGTTATGCAGCTATAAGTGGTTGGTGACTGTTAGTGTCTGTTAGCCCTGCAGGGCTCGGTCCAGCACATGTTCATCCCGTACAGGAAAAGGCATGGTGACACGCAGCTGCTGGTTCTCCTCCATGGTGTGCTGGATGGTTTCATAGGCATTGCAGTTTCCGGACCAGCAGCGGCGAGCCACCTGCAACACACAGAGTATAATAAGTCAACTATCATCTGCAATCTGAGCAGACTAGAGCTTTTATTTGAGGTTACAGCTCCTGTTGTTGTACTCTCACCCCATTAGAGACGTCCCAGTTGAGCATCAGACTGGCACGTTTGGCGGCCTCCTCTGAGCCATCCAGCATCAGACCAAAGCCTCCATTCATGACCTCACCCCTGGATTTTAGAGGAAGGCATACACACATTTAGCTAATACTGAAAGAATATGGCTTTGATTAATAGAAATAGTCATTTACGCAGGATACTATTTATTTTCAATGAGTCAGACCAACCAGCCTACGCCACCACCGTTGTGCAATGCGACCCATGTGGCACCTCTGAAAGCATCACCAACAAAGTTCTGCACAGCCATGTCTGCAACAGAGAGATGTAATGCAATGTTTCTTCTTCCACGGTGATGGGAGAAAGGCAGTATGTAACCAACAACCTGACTGTGCGGAAAAATCTATAAACGTAAATCATGTCTGTATCGGTAGAGATTCAACAGAGATCGTATCAGTCAGGTCGTTTATCCATGAGACAGTATCTCTCACATGTTCTCCAGATTTTGTGCAAAAAAATGTATATTTTACTTCAAGCTTAGCACAAGTTACATTCATTGTGTTTATCAGGTACCTGCACAGAAGGCCGAACCATCATACACATTGGAGGTCTCTCTGAAGGGACTGTCTGTGCCGCTCACGTCATGATGGTCTCTGCTAATTACCACCGGTGCCTGTTCAAGAGAAGCATCCACAGATTCCACTGTGACTCTGCTGAAAACTTCAAATCATGCAGAGATCAGGTACTTATCAAATAATCTTGTGTCCCCTTACTGAAACTCTTCCATCAGCGATGGCCTGGTTGATCGCCAAAGCAATGTGTACTCGTCCTTTCTGGTCTGAATACAGGATCCTCGCCTGTGATCCCACAACCTGATTGAAGAAAATGAAGTGGTGAAGATCAGTTGTACCCATGTCCTTTTTTAAATAGATGTGTAATATGCCTTAAAGCATAATGGGGCATCTGAGAGATTATAACCATTTTGTGTTTTCCAGCCTGTCTGATCCAGTGGATGTTATCGCTGTACTGCTGTTTGATGCGATCAGACACATGGGCACTGATTTCCTCCAGGACAGTGGCAGCGATGTCATCAGTGACAGCAAGATCTTGGGGATCACCAGATGTGCACACCCACCGAAACGGTCCAAAACCAAGTGAAAAAATATCTCTGGTAGGAGACAAGAACAAAAACGTTTGTGAGATTTATTGTCACTAAATCCAGTTATAAGTTTGATTAAGAAGAAGTGAACATGATACCCCATAATGTGTTGGACATAAGACGGATAACGGAATTCTGTTGCTCCTCCTCCAGCTTTTTCAACATCTGCACCTGTATGAAGAAAAAGATGTACATCTTTATGTCGATAACAGCTACTGTGTGTCCGCGCGTGTGTGTGTGTGTTACTTACCAGCTCTCTTTGCCTCCAACAGAAAGGCGTTACCATAGTCCCAGAAGAACATGCCCGCGTCAGACAACTTGTTGATGGCCATTACGTGTCTTTTGAGACTGTTAGAGAATATAAAAGATGCTATTTTAGCTTAATAGAGGAGTGGATTCCGGGTGTACAGATCTACACTCCGAGATGAATTGAACCTTTGTTGGACCATGGTTTTGAAACGGTCAGGATCAGTTGACATGAGCTGGTTGGCCTGGCGGAAACTGAGGTGGACTGGATAGTAGCCCCCGTTGTAGGGGTTGTGAAGGGAGGTCTGGTCTGATCCCAGATCCACCAGGAGCTCTCCTGTCCTCTCAAACTCTAACAGGAGCCTCTCCCTGGATAGAGCAAGAAGAAAGTGTGGAAAGATTTTGAAAGGTGATTCATTCAGTCTAGCTGCAGACTTGGTTTGCATCAGTGTACCTGCAGGGTTTTACTCACCACAGGTCTACGATGTTGCCATGGTATCCCAGACTGAGAGGAGTCTTGGAGCGCTTAGCTTCTCTGTAACACACAGAGAGATAATTACAGAATTTCTCAGCAGGCAGGATCTCTTTCTGTTCTTTCCTTTGAATTGAATATAATTATGCTGGAAGATGGAGACATTCTCTGGGGCTGAATATTGACACGATGCATTGGGGTTCATTGGATTCTGTATTTTAAAGAGGAAATGACTCAGAGGCAGAAACATACTTAAAGGACTTGTTTATTGTCCTTTGTATTCTTTGCTTTGTTACCTGATTTTTGTGATGCATTGCTCTATGTTGCTGGTGACCTCCATCAGCCAGCCCTGCTCGTGTCTCTTTCTCAGTGGAGCCTCATCCACCTACACACAAATCAAATGCACACGGTCACATGGACGCACAGGACTTCCTCCTTTTTTGCTCAGTCAGCAGTGAGTGCTGATGGGAAATGACAGGAAATCATCTGACCTCTGCGATCACGCCAATGCAGCCAGCGATGACGGCAGCTTTAGCCTGAGCTCCACTCATGCCTCCAAGGCCAGAAGTCACGAACACACGTCCCGACAAGTCGCCAGAGCCCAGATACCTCCGACTAGCATTCAGTACTGTCAGCTACACCGCAAAACGAACATGGAATATAAGACACTGCAATCTGCAGGTGTGTGAGTTAAAATGCCAAATGGAAATCTACATTATATTTTTTGTACGAAATACTTTTTCTTCATGCTTTAATAAGTTATGACTTTTTGAAAGGTGTGATACCATTGATTTGATAAATGAAGAGATATTGCAGTGCTGGAATTAATCGGTTTTCACATTTTTATTTACAAACCATAGTGCCATGAACGATCCCTTGAGGCCCAATATAGCAGTAACTTCCTGCTGTCATTTGACCGTACCTATGAGGGAAGAAGCACAGATTACATGTCATACCTCACTAACAGGGTACATATGAATCCAGTTTCCTCTAGACAACTGTATGGCAAGAAGCACCTTGAAAACTTACATTGACACACCAAGAGCGAACATCTTTTCATACTGATCTCTGGAGGAGTAATTTGGAATGACCTGAACAGAGCAAGGGAGAAAAGTTTGACTATATGCAGGCCTCACGTCTTTGAAGCGGATGTGTGCACTGACGTTACCATGCCGTTGGTGATGATGGCCCGTGGGGAGGAAGGCAGGCTGGGGAACAAGCCCATAGGATGCCCACTGTACATGACCAGGGTTTGTTCCTCTGTCATCTCACTCAGGTAATGCATCACCAGGCGGAACTGTGGCCACACGATCACAAGCAAAGTATTATTCACACCATGCTAATCAGGCTCCGCATGGTCCCATCAGAGAGAAAATAATACAGTAGGAAGTATGAGGCTTACCTGAGCCCAGTTACTAAACACTTGTCCATTCCCCCCATAAGTGACAAGCTCTTGAGGAAACTGAAGGATCAAGAAATGTTTTTCAGACATTAAACAAAAGTGAAGACATGTTGAGTGTTGTTACTTTACAGAAATACAGGTTGTGTGAACAAACCACCTGGGCTACGACTGGGTCCAAGTTGTTCATGATCATCAGCATCATAGAGGCCGCTTGACGTGTGCGGCACGGGTACTCATCTATTGGGTAAGCTCTGAGGAAGCCAAACCACATCAGTGTTTTGCCAAAAAAACAATGTTGAACCACGTGAGGAGCTATTGTGCTGTAAGTGTTAAATGTGTGTCGTACAGCAGTTTGGCACTGAAAATATGTTACATGTCATCTCTATTCATTATGTCTTGCACACCGTTGTTCAAATGGCCACAGAAGTGTAAAATAGAAATTCTGAGGCCAGTAATTACAGGTCTTTTTGGTTATTGTGACAGGTTTGTATACATAGGTTGAGAGCACGTAGAAGAAAAATTGGAAAAAAAAAGAAAAATATACCCAAGACATAACAAACAGTAGTGAAGTCGGATTATATGAAAACTCAAGAGTCAAAGGTCACCTCATTCAACACATTTGTGTCTCAGTGTGGCAAGTAATGTTTTTTATGTCTATTTTAATTGATAAACTATCAGAATTAAAGAGAACAATGGTTCATTTGTGAGTGCTCTGTGGTATCAGCAAAAACAGGCTGTATTTTACTGAAAATGCCCATCTAGTGTGTCGTTGAATGAAACTTATGATTACGCTGTAATTAAAAGAAAATAACCTAAACATCGACAAAAACATTTGACGGAAATCCCTTTGTGACATCTAAACAAAGATCCTCACCTCATACGTAACACGGGGCAGAAGCGGTACATGTATATGTGCCCATACTGCCGCAGCTCTTGAGCAAATTCAGGAGCAAGCGTTGAATGATGGGAGGGCGGGAAGTAACGCAGAGCATTTCTCAATGCCAGCTGGAAGAAGGAAACACGGACAGAGTGAACAAAGTGAAGATATGTTTGAAAGACAGTGGACAGACATGAGTATATGTTTTACTCTTGTTTCCTCTTCTTATGTAAACAGAGGAGCTCTGAATGTTCCTCTCTCAATTATTGACCAAAGCCTTTGGTCTGGGTCAGGAGAAGACCGTTGGAAATAATCAATATTTAGGATGAAACATGAGCCAACAGAGGTGATGCAATCTGACTCAGCACATACTATGGCATAAAATCAACTATTATCCCACGTCGAACATGTTTGAAGTATAACGTAGTGGAGGTCAGAGGTCACATCGTCACAGGGTTTTCATTTTTTCTGATTGGTTGACTGAAGTCAAGTTCGACATTCACTGGCCCCTTTAATAAATCATATTCTATTGATGCTTAGTGAAAGCAACTCTGGTCTTCAATTACGCAGTAACAAAGGTTTTGTTTGTGATCTTCAGAGAGGCTTTGAATGAACTACAAGAGTTTTCTAATATTTTAGGAACCCTATCAACATACATGAAAGGGCCTATCATTGGAAATGTTTTAAAAAAAAAGTAGTCAAGCTCAAATAAACCTGTTAAATCTCTCAAGTACAAAAAACAGAATAGAATAAAATCAAATATAATAAAATCTAAATAATTATCCATATAAATCTGGAACTTTTGGCTGAGATGAATCATATCAGATTGTACAGAGCTACAGTGGTGGCTGGTCAGTGTACAGCCATATTATTATAAATAATTCATAAAAGTAATAACAAAAGCAAGCAAAAGCAAATCTAACTCCTACAAAACAAACCAAGTTATTTACCCTGAGTACTGATTTACAAAATACTGAGAAAGTTGACACACGGAGGGGAAAAATTATGATACTCACCCGCTCCTCTTCTGCAGTCAGGTTGGGGGTCCGAATTGGAGCATGAGGTACACTGGGATCTCGTCCCCTGTTGGGAGGAAGAGGGTCGAGGGGAAGCCCACTGCATATCTCCTTTAAACTGGACATCCTGGTATCAGACAGCAGAAACCCAGAGACAAAGATCCGACTGGACACTGACGAGCTCCGTCCCCGAGGAGAGTGAGACTGAACACTGCAGTGGGATCACCCTTCATATGACTTTCTCATTGGCTTTTTGGACCTTTTTTTGCCCCTCTGGTTGAACCAATGGTACTCCGGGAATAGAGAGGGTTGTTTGGTAATTATTGATCGATGAAGGAGTTTAAAGTGGCTCATGCTTCTGTGGTCAAACTGTGACACAGATATGTAACACAGTTAAACATCAGCCGTACAAAAACCCTTTGCACAGGTTTACAGACTTATGTTGATTGAATTTTCAAATCTTCAGACTTTCCTAATCTGGACATTTAAAAAGAATTATGGAATTTCATTGATACTGAAATAAAAATTACATATTGAAATGTACTTTGCTACTTTCAGGACCACAAGTAAACTTTTACCTTAAGTTTTTCATGTTTCCACTTTATATACTGGGACATCTGAGAAAGGCTATTTTTTATGTGCAGTATTTCCAAGTATAATTTAATTAGTGAAATATAACTTGAAATGATGTTGTGGCTCTGGATTGTTATTGTAAAAGTCAGAAATATGTCAGTGTCAGCTTAATCAATTTAGACCACTATTTGTTTTTGTTAAAATGAGTCTACCTTTAGGAGAGTCTGACCTGGACAATCGCTTAAAATGTCTTGTTTAGAAAACAAATGATAAATAACTGAAATTACTTTCACTTTTAATTTTTGCTCATTGTGCTGCACAACATTATCGTACTTTGATGAAACATTTCCAACAGCATAAGCAAAAATTTATTTTCTTTCCACCTTTAAAAAAAGATGACATTTAATGAGTGATCATGTCTCTGTGTGCAGGGAAATAAAACAAAGAAAGTCTAATAATTAGATTTCTATCTACACTGTAAATCTGAGATCAAACACCACTCGAAAAAATCTCTGCTGGAAATGGACTGGCTGGACTGAGCCAGTGGGCGGGGCTGTTTTTCTCTGAGATATGGCCATGTTGTAGTACAACGGCCTCCAGGGTAGAAAGGGTTAAGGTCAGCTCACAGTGGATCCTCTGCTTGGCCTGCAGGAGTCCAAATGACATGTTTTACTTTTGCTGATATGGAGTACAACACAAAGTCGATATAAAAATCCCACATTGGACAACTAATCCCCCCCAAAAAAGGAAAAAGTTCAGAATACTTATTTAATCTCACAACATTGACTTCAAGCACTGCCAGCTCAGTTCAGATGAGGTAAATGTTTTATGTCTGGTTACAAATTATCAAAAGAAATGCAGTCCCATGAGAACGAGGGCAACAGCGGGAATGCAGCACGGAAGATCCCACACTAAAAATACCCCGTGAATTCATCAGCTTTATCAAACGCATCACTAAAACAAACCCTGTGTCAAAACTTAACATACAATTCCATCAAAACTAAAGATAAAATAGAGCAACACAAACAATTAAATAAAGATTGGATGAAGGTGTTTTAGTGGAACTTTACAGTCTTTGACCATCACATGAAGGAAAATCCTAGAAATGAAGATCTGACCAGCTTCTTTTGGGAAAAATGAGCTCAAGATGAGTTTGACTCTAACAACTGACTGAAGAGGTTTTGAATGAGCAACATGGGCGGCCAAAGCAATCTGTATTTCAACTTTAACCCTACTTTGATTACAGTTTATCTTTAGGACAAACAGCATGCTTTACAGACCAAAGAGTAGAGATCTGTTGGATAAATCACATGATCTTTCATCTTCAACCTTTGAGAAAACAACAGAAGTTTAACTGAAACCACGTCTCTCTAAAAAACAAATCTTCAGTTATATAGCACTTCCTTATAAAACAATGATAAAGAATGATGTATGTTAAATGGTTTTCTCAAACTGAAATCACATATTCTCAACAGCACTGCTTACAAACACGTCTGCCTGAAAAATTGAGGTGCCATTTTTTTTCTTACGGATCTTGGAATAAAAAAAAAAAAATAAAAAAAAAAGTTTTTACAATACAGTGAATATTTTATTTCTAGAAGAGGACAATTAAATGCAACTGACAGACTAAAGCCCTGCATTAGCTTTCCACTGAGCTCTCTGTGTTGGCTTGTGTGGTTACAGAGTCCTGCTCAGCTGCAGATGTTGAGTTTACATCCGACTGTCCAGCAGAGTCTTGTGAGGTCTGAGCGGGGGATTTTTCATCATCTTGTGGGTAGAGCTCTGGGTAGAGCTGCAAACAACCCTGCATCGCCCTGAACTGCTCCATGCAGTCGGATCCCTTCACCTCCTCTTTACTGTAGTGAAAACAGGAGAATGCGTCCTTGAATTCAGTCCCACAAGGCCCGCTGGCCATGCCGCCGAGACAGGGGCAGTTCCAGTTGATTTCCCCACTGGGAAGAATTAGACCTACGCAGACAGAGAGAAAGGGAGGGTGTTTAAAAGAGTATAAAAAGAACAAAACGAAAAAAAAAAAACTGACTACCAGTCAGCAGTTTGACTGCCTCCAGTTGGTCTGACTGGTTTTATGGGTCCTCACCTCGCTCTTCATACGGGTCGTTGGGGTCTTCCTCCACCAGCTCAGCTCTGCTGGGCGTCGCATGATCCTCTTTGGTGACAAAGATGATCGTGTCTTTACCTGGTCAATAAAATCCATTGCCTTACATGGTGATAAAATAATTGCCGTGTTGTTGTTTATTACATAGCGCTTGTTCATATATGTACATACAAGAACTATTGAAATGGTTTATGCAAGTTTTTGAGTGCAGCCCAGGGTATGTCAGTTTGGGGACTGGGTGACAGTCGTCAGTTTTTGAAGTCAATAATCTATCCTCCATGTCTTGTTTCCGAAGTTTGGGCTCTCTACGTTTTGGCTGGTAGTATTGAAATACTGTGGACCACATTTTAAGTGTGCGTGGTCACTGCATGAAGGCTTGAACTGATTGGTTTGGTCATGAATAATAAATAATCCGTGACAACTGGAAAGCCCACTGAAATGAGTGAAAGTATGTTGATCTGGTAGAGCACATTTTTAGTAGCTACACTGGGAGATTCTCGCGAGGCGTGTATTTACTTAACACAGACAACATCACTGCAGTTTCAGCTTCATTTAGCAGTTTTCAGTGACTCAATGCACCACCTTGTGGTGGAAACTGCTTCCTGGCAGAAGGACATTGCCAAGTCATCCTTGAGATTACATCAGAACTTTTGTCATTTTTGTGTTGTCTCAGTTGATTATTTCTTATGTTACATGTGAAGCATAGCATATTGTGTGTTTTAGGTTTGCAGCACCTTGTGAATTAAAACAAAAACTTCAAAACTATTATCTTGAACAAGCACAAGGTGAACTGGAAAGTCTATGGAAGCAAGGATATCTCCAAGGTCTTCACATAATGACTTTCGGTTTTTGTGCTAATGTCTGTCCATGACTTTTCACAATAAGTGAGCTGCTGCTGAGATCTTGACCACGTCCTCCTTAAACAATTGATCTTTGATCTCTATTGGACACAACTACTTGAACCTATATTTTTAGGAAAGTAACCTTATGAGATAACCTCCAAATTTCTACATTTCTTCCAAACCAACATTGGCACATTACCCACAGTGTAAGAATAATTGATTTAATAGCCGTACTAAACACTGAGAAAGAACAAGCTGTGTAGAATTCCTGGAATGTGTTGACAGGATACAACACTTCTTTTAATGACATGCACAATGTCATTTGTGACTCTTACTTTACTGGAATAAGGAGATTTGGATTTCAACTTGAATCATCACTTCTGTTTTGGAATACGTCCAATTTAGGGATTCTTTAATATTGTAAATGTCAGACATGCATAAGTGTAATAATTGTATTATATGTGATTAAAATGTGTTTTAATGACAACTTCATTCAAAAGCTTACAAAAAAATTTAATTTTGGAATATCCCTCAACATTGTACCATATGAAAGATTAGCTATCATTTCGGATAAATATTGCAATAAATGTAATCATTTTTGTTCGGGAGACAAATGGAGATGGAAGACAAATGCGCGCTTGTGTTACACAATTCTTCATTAGAAAAGACGGACTTGTCTTTAAGTACATAAATATTTCAACACCTCCAGCTGTCTAATGATAGAAAAAACTGATGTAAATCGATTATATATTTACTAATGGCAAAGATTTGAGCAGCCACCGTAATAAACATGATAAAATCCTACAAACTGCAATGCAGCTTATAACTGAATACTATGGAGCGATGTTAATATTTCAGTTTTTTTTCTTTTCTCTGTCTTGCTCCCCTCATCTGATCCGATCTTTGTGTAAGGAGTTCGCAAAACACGTATTAACTACATCCATGGTAATTTCTATTTCAGACTGGAGCAAACTTCATGGTTATCTTCACAGAGGTTAGCACAGATTAGCATCTTTACCTTCCTGTCTGACCGAGCTCATGTCTTCATAAAACCCTGAAATCCTCCTCCAGAGTCTCCGCAGGCCACCGAGGACAACAGCTCTCACAGACACACCGCACAGGGCAGCAGGACGGTGCCGTTTTCACTCCATCTTCTGAGAGATGTTTCACAACTGACCTCCATGCGCACGCTGCAGGTCTCCTTCTGCGCCTCACTGTGCGGCAGCGTTCAGTCGGCAGGGCGCATTGCTGCCCCCTGTCGACCGAAAGGGTAATCGTCACATGAATACTACAAATCAAACTGGATATTTGCCAACACTCAAAAACACTTGAAAGTGGAAACTTTATATCTCTGGTATTTAAAAAAAAAATTTTTTACTAGAGAATTACAATCAACCCCCATGTGAAAAGCGACTCCGATATATTCCTCATTTAGAACTACTACTTTTAAAATCCAAGTATTCATCTTCATGCTGCTCTGGCCCTCTCAATTTGCTGAGCAGAACATATTACTGGTGTGAATTTGGCGTAAGATCTACACTGATGTTCACCTGTTGCCCCTGTGCGTGTCATTTATAGGTTCTGTGGTTCTCTCCTACACCTTGGCTCTAAATACATGACAGATTTACTTGTAGAGTATAAAACACCCAGACCCCTGATTTCCTCAGGAAGAGGTTTATGAAATGTTCCCAGTGTCAGAAGAAACGAGGTGAAACTTTAGTTACTACACTCCTTACCTGTAGAACAAACTTCCTGAACACCTCAGCACTGCTGACACTCACTTCTTTTAAATCTGGCCCTAAAACACTATTGCTTGATCAGGCAAATTCATTGCAAAAATCCTCCCCGTCTTTATTTGCCCTGTTTGACTATAGTGACTGGTCCTGGGTAAAATGTATTTTCCTTATATAGCTGCAATTCCTCCAGTGCTCTGTGGCCCTGAACTACATGAAGTGGTACAGAAGATGGTACTGACTGGTATTGTTTCTAAACGTGGTGTCACAATGTTCACAGATGCCCCAATTAGGTGACCTATTGCTTTTCAAAGTCCAGTGGACAAAAAGTTTTTTTTCCTGTTTCAGACTTTAAAAGCATTCAAACACTTATGGCAAGTGTGATTTTTTTTTTTTTTTTTATGAATGATTCTGCCTGCTCCTTAAACATGTTAGTTATATATTTTGCTTCATGAAAGGGTGTGAATTCTTACTCTCCGGCCATTATTATCCACTCGTAGACTTTTACATTGGCACACTTCAACAAACCTGCCTCCCTCATAGCAGTCCTCTAACATGTCAAATACAGTACAGTCACAGTCGGAGCTTTTATAATATTCAAGCAGCAGTCAACATAATCAACACACTGTGTTGACTAAATAGCATTGAATATCAAAGCACCCGACCCAAAATAAACAAAACATGGCAAAGTCAAAACATTTTTTCCACAAAAGTTTTTTTTGTTTTAATTGAGAATGTCTTTTTTTATATAAGTTTGTTCTGAAATGTATTTTTTTAACATATTCAAAGACTTTATCTTACATTTAAGACAAATTCAAAGTAATCAATGCATGGCCTATGTACAGAAAGTCATAATCTGAAAACCGGTTTACTGAAAGTATATTGAGCAGATATAATAAAACAAAAGATCTGAGGATGGAGGAAACAAGAGAGAATGTGACATGCAACTTAATACTGCAGCTCCCAAGGAATGCCATACACCAAAACAACTCAGAGTTGTTGTTTTTTTTTTTTCCTTTAAAATGTTCACCAGATGACTGTTGCTTGGAGCTGAAACCCAATATGAGCTCCACGCCCTCTTCTTGCAGGACCCTGATCTAATACAAGCTATAACACAGGAACACATATAGTACAGGATGTAGCATCTGACAGTTCAGCTTCTGGTCCACGCCGTCACCTGATTGGCAGGTCATCAACAAAAAAAAGAACTGAAAGTGTAAACCAAGACAATACTGAGCACACGGCAGGCTGTTGATTTAAAACTGAATCAAGTATGCCTGCATACAGAAATGCTCACTTTGCCGGTCTAAAAACAAAAGAAAAAGACCAAACTCCTGCATAAAGCCTTTCAGAAGACTCCTGGAGAACTTTAAACATTTAGCTTGCTTAAAGAAAAAAAAAAGAAAGTCTGATGCAGTACAGCTCAGATGGAGGTGGTTGTGTCACTTTGGAAGATGTGTGTGGGGAGCACTCGATGCTACTGTCAGCACGTAGTCCCTCCGCCTCAGAGCAGCTCATTCCAGCGGAGACTCCTGAGGGTTCCTCAAACCACCTGAAGTTACAGGGCTGGTGATGCGGGGGCGTCACGCAGACGTCAAATAAATGAGAGGTTGGCGATACAAATAAAAGTTGGTAAGAGGCGGGAACATTGTGTTTGTCCTAGAAGAGCAGGGCCCCCATGCTTCCTACTTCACTCTGTTCTTTCACAAAGATCTCAAAGTACTGATAGATGATGGTGACGGCCAGCAGGATACCCGTCCCGGAGCCGATGGCGCCCAGGAAGTCCGCCATCACAGATAGACCGCCGATACACAGTCCACCAAAGGCAGCAGCAGTGGGGATGTACCTGCACACAAAAACAGTCATTTAGTCGTCGTCCCGATAAAGCCCCGGAACAGAAATACAGTTCAAGGAACAAAATGAGCCTCCAAGTTACAGGGAAGCATCGGAAAGTTTACAGAAAAGTAGCAGCTGTGCCTAACCTGTCTGCTACGAGTGGATGTTTTAATAAGATTAGCAGATAAAACAACAAAGGAACCAGAACTGAGCAGCAGGTGAAGTGAAAGCTGCCCACCTTTGTTGCCAAAAGTACATGAGCATCAAATCAATAATACAAAGAATTGTTTTATACAACATGTATAATGAAGCCCATCAGACCAAGTGAACGTTTTATCTCTGTATTCACGGGTTATTACTTTACAAGGTGGCTGCACTGGAGTGAATTAGCTTCTGCTGCAAATACACGTTGGTCTCAGCTGGTATGTGAAGATGCTGAGCAGCAATGTGTTTGCAAAGAGGACTTTTGAGTTTACCTGTTCAGTTCATGGACCATTGAGGTTTCTCTGTGTCCTCTCATCACCATCTGCTGCTCCTTCAGCTGTTTCGCCACCTGAATGAAGGTGATTTAAAAAAAAAACCTGAGCTCAAATAAAAAGCCCATTTGATATCAACCAACAACAACACTTGACAACAAGGCTCAGCACACTCACGTCTTTCGCTGAGGATCCAGACACTTCGATCCAGGTTTTGGAGAAGAAGGCGCAGGAGCCGAGCATGAAGACGATGTAGATGAGAGCGTGGACCGGGTCGTCCAACACCGAGCCAAACGATTCCGGAGGGGAGAGGTAGTAACAGAGACCCCCGACAGGGTAGGCCCGGGCTGGACCACCAGACGATGTGTCCTGCAAACGGGAAGAGCGACATTATTCATGTGAGAAGTATTCTGTCACATGACTGTTTTTACAATGCTCCCAAATCCGCTTTAACTGGTTGTGGACTGAACGGATGTGACAGAAATCAGTTTTTATCATGCGTCTATGGGCTTCTTGTTCAGTTATTGGTTGATCCAAGTCAACCATCAAAATAAGGCCATTCTAATATTTTTCACACTGAATTACAGATTATTTTCTGGCTTCAGATAAATCTGAAACACATTTGATAATGAGTCAAATTTGACATATATCCACCGAAGCTATTGTAAATAAAATTGTGAAATGTGAAAAAACAGTTTTTGCAATTTCTTCTCTGTCTAAACGAGCTCGTGCAAAAATAATTGTCACCAAACTACAGTCTGTGTTTTCATCTCATACTTCCTTTCTTGCTTTTTAAAGAAATGCCAAATGATGTAATAAATTTGAAAGCGTTTACTAATTTTGCATCCGGTAGAAATGATGTCAAGATTATTCAACTCCCTTCCCTGCAACTCTTAGGGATCAACACCAACCGGAGGGATTATAAAATTATATATTCAAATGCTATTTAAATACATGCTTACTTCTCATCATAAAACACACATTGACATTAAAGGGAACGTTTTAGGTGTGACTTGGTTCACATAAACATGGTTCAAGAGCAATAAATGAGACAAACATTCAGTGCAGTGATGAGACGTGCGTTTCTCAAACCTCGGTTTTTGAAAAGCTCACTTATTAAACTAATCGGTTGCTGTCCTCTAACTCGGTTAGTGAACATTTAACTGGGAAATAGCCAGCAGCAGGTCATTATTATGCACATCATGTTGGTCGCTGCAGCCCTTAGTTACATAAGTTGTCCTTCAGACCGAACTGTAATTTGATTTTGTTGACTACTATTTTAGTCTTTAGGTCACCACGGGACAACAAAACATTTAGTGAAATCAAAAAGATAAATAATAAAATAGTGAGGCCTACAGGAGGTGAATAAACAGGGACTGAGCTCCAGCACAAATTTGGCTTTTAGTCTTCCAAACAATAACTTCCCTTCCACTTCATTCACATCCACCGTTTACTGAATTGATTCTTTCATTGAGATTTTGATGTTTTCTTGCATTAAACAAGCGACAAACACTACAGACGGCAAAGGTTTAGATCAAATGTATACTCACAGACCAAGTTCCCAGCAGATTAACCAGGAAGTTGCCACTGAAGCGGGTGGAAAGCATCTGGGAGATAACGTACAAGTTGGAAACTAAAGCCGACTGCAGGATGATGGGGATGTTGGAGGTGTAGAAGAGTTTGATGGGGTAGGTGTTGTACTGGCCACGGTAGCGGGCTGACTTAATGGGCAGATCCACCCTGAATCCCTGTGGAAATAAAAGAAGTGACATTTAAGATAAATCGGTTGTACCGACAACAACAAAAAAAACAAAATACAAGAATATCCAAGTGTGACTCAGCTTAGAACAGCTCACCTGAAAGTATATCACCACAGCAAAGACGAACACGGTGGCAATGAGGTTCATGAGGTTGGGGAGGTTCTGTCTGTAGAAAGCTTCTCTCAGAGCTCGCACTTTGTCCGTCCTGGTCGCCAGCAGATGGAACAGAGCAATGATCGCTCCCTCAAACTCCGTGCCTACACACAAAAAGGAAAAGAGTGATCGGGTGGTGCCGAGCACAGCTGTGGTGCGAGGTTCATCATCACAGAGTCATTCCTCACCTCGTCCAGTGTTCACTGTGGTGGGACTGAAGGCCTTCCAGACGATGGTCTCACAGATGTTAGTAGCGATGAAGAGGGAGATCCCTGAACCCAGACCGTAGCCTTTTTGAAGCAGCTCGTCCAGCAGAAGCACAATCAGCCCGGCAACAAAGAGCTGCACAACAACAGAGATGGATTGTGAGCTGGAGAAGATCTGAAAAGGTTTCTCTTGGCTGTGAATTCACGTTTCTCCGGCTGAGTCTCACTCATAAATCTGACTGTACTTTAGACCTTTTATTATCACAACCTAACTTAAAGTGTGTGGGTGGGGGAGCAGGGCTCAGTGCTCCTTTTTCCTTTGGAATGACAGTTTTCTTAACAAATCGGTCTGTCCTGAAGTGCTGAGTTACGGTAACAGTTTCTACCACGTAAACATCTTTACACCAACATCACTGTAGATTACATGTTTGTAATAATAAACTACAACTATGCAGCGATTGTAAAGGAAGCCAAGAAGCTGATAAGTCACTTATTCCAGCACTATTTCACAGAAAACCACATGGCACTTTACATCTGTTCCCTTATGAGCATTTTAATCTAAGTATCCTTAGATCGACAATCAGTTGTGACACAG
This sequence comes from Parablennius parvicornis, assembly GCA_900302745.1. Classification (NCBI taxonomy): domain Eukaryota; kingdom Metazoa; phylum Chordata; class Actinopteri; order Blenniiformes; family Blenniidae; genus Parablennius; species Parablennius parvicornis. The sequence goes on along the minus strand of OMNM01037875.1, from coordinate 740 downwards.
ACGAAGAAAATCTTGTCGTCACCTGAATGATGATCAGCAGACAGATTCCAGCGCCCATCTCCGATGGATCTCCGTACATGCCGGTCATCACATACACAATAGCCTGGCCGATGGTGATGATCATCCCAAACACTGAAAACGATATACAGATTTAGAGTTTTGAATAATAAAATTCAGCCACATCAAATCCCCTCCTGCTGAGAAGCTCCTTACATTTCTGAGCTCCGTTGAAGAGAGCTCTGTCCTTTGGAGTGTCTCCAACTTCAATGATCTTGGCTCCAGCCAGCAGCTGCATTATCAGGCCCGAGGTGACGATTGGCGAGATCCCCAGCTCCATCAGGGTACCTGGAGGGAGGCGTCTGAGTTATGATAAACCGGCGGGACGGCAGTCGCTTATTTTACTGCTCAACACTTGGATCAGTACCTCTGTTTGAGGCCAGAATGACTCTCATCCAGTAGAAAGGGTCTGCAGAGTCGGAGGACATGATGCCAAAGAGAGGAATCTGAGGGACCAGATAGATACGTTAGTCTCAATCTCATCAATAAGCTAACTGAGGAAATTATTAGTTTCACAGAGTACGCTTTATCTGACATGCATATTAATCATAACAATAACTAAAACTGCTTATATCTATAAAATGCCACAAAACATAAAATTAAGGCCATGTGCAAGTCATTGCAGTGCCGCTGTTCAACCACACACAAGATTCAACACATAATCAACATAAATACAAGCGGCC
>OMNM01037874.1:0-21188 GCA_900302745.1 Parablennius parvicornis | reverse complement strand
GATCTGTCATCCACTGATTCCCCAAGTCAGACGAGCCCCCCGAACCCCGCCATCATCCTAGCAGATGGCAGCCTAATGAATCATGAGGCGACACACTAGCCTTTACTATAGTACACAGTGTAACACGACGTTGACATCACAGAGACGCCGCGAGTTAATTATAGGCCGCCAGCAGCCGCCACAGACGGGCACCTGTGCTGCTTCTTTCATACAGTTTTAGTAGGTGACATTTGTTTCATTAAGAAATGAGGTAGGTTGTGTTTGCTCTTTTTTGCGTCACATTCATTCATTTTGAAATGAAATGGGAAATATTCACCGTGCATGGGGCGACATCATGGACTTAGCAGGTTTATTGTTGGGCTTATTAAAGCAGTGAAATGATGCTGGCTTTTAAAAGCCTACGACGACTGAAACGTGTTGTGAGAGACATAGATGCAGACGTTGGCTAATGTGTTGTTAGGTTGAGTCACATGCAACCCTCTAAAAAGCAGTTTAAGCTGTGGATGGATAATTAATGAGTAAAAAGGGGGAAAGAATGAGTCTGTTTTTCTTTCTTTATAAAGGATGAAGTCAGTTTTAAAGAATAAATCTTGTTTGGGATGTTAATTAACTGGACTGTTAAATGATGGCACATTTTCAAACAAAGACGAGGTAAATAACTCTTCTTCCTGTTTGCTAAGAGCAGTGAGTCAAATTGCAGATGAGTCAAATTTATAGAAGTGAAATCATGAGTTTACAGAGCTTCACTACCAATAGGTTTCATATTGCATCTCTGGATTCTCCACGCATACAAGTAAAACACCTATTGGCCACAAAATGTACATGACTTGACTTGGAAAACCGGGAAATACACTGACTGGGCAATTTTGATGATAATCCCATTTAAATGATCAGAATTATGTAGGAAATAGATATGAAGCACATAAAAGCTTACAGATATTAAAAACGACTGTGTATTCAACATTCATTTTCATATGATGAGCCTTACCTGTCTTTCTTGGCAGCACAACTCTGATCATGATACTGTTGATGTTATTAAGGAAAACATGCACATTCTTTTTTTTTACAGTATTTCTATGCGTGATATTTGCTGCTATCGTACGCAGCAGGTGAACATGTGCAACCTCATGAGCATGGCAGCTGTTTCTGTTCAACTGTGCTGAGTCATCATAACAGTCGTCATTTATTGCCTATAAATCTCTCCGCGAACAAATCTGTCTTCAACTCTGTTTGTTTACAACGATTTTGATAAACAGCGCTGAAGTCATCTTCTAAAGTGCTGCGTGCTTTTACTGTCTTTTACGTTGTTTTGAACAGTAGTGGAGGATCTTCGGTTCTGGACAGAACAATGGTGGAAAATAATTAGTGTCAGCCAGCTTTTTAAACAGAAAACAAACAGCGTGTTTTGCCCTGACACACAGCTCACAGGATGACTTCAAAGCTCGTTATCCAGCAATGCTAACCATGCCTGCATGCAGCCAACATCATGATGTCATGAGGCCCTCTGCAAATAATGGACTATTAAACCCACAACTGAGAGGTCAGCCAGAATTTATAATGCTCTGCAGTTTTATGAGTTTTCAGAGATTACCTCGGCACGTTGTTTCAGCCTCGTCGTTTGAGCTCGTCGACCACCGCAAGGCGATACGTGAAGGTACTGAAGATACTGTGCAGACACAAACATTTTTAGTGCCTGTCTTATTTCAGACAGCCACTCTCTTCCACCACGGTGACGCAGATACATAGAGTACTGTGAAATCTTCTGGTCCGTGGCCCACAACCCAGTGTATGTGTGTGTGCGTGCAGGGGAAAGCATGTTTTAAGAGTTGGTTTTAGGGTTATTTTCAGGGTAGGATAAGCTTAAGGGGGTGGTAGGGGGGTGTTAGTGCACAAAATTAATGTAATTCAAAGCAATGTTACAGAACCACATTAAGCAGGAGATGTCAGTGTGTGCTTGCATGTGTTTTATTCATCTACGCACAAAGAGAGGACATCAATCTGATCTTAAACTGATCCATGGGGACTTGAGTCATCACTGGTGTGATAAAAGATTGAGAAATTAAGTTGCAGCAGTTTGACGACAATCTGGAGCATGGATGTCCTTAAATGGCATGAAAACACTGGAAGCCTGCTTTTTTAAACGTTTGTGTGTGCATACTGTGCAAACTTGCATATAAACTCAAGTGGATGCTGAGGATCTTACAGAGAGTAACGCACACTGGTCATTTAGCATGTTTGACACTGAATATTCAATATTAGGTGGAACTCGGATTAATTTACCACATGCAATGCGATCTGCAACATCTGAAAGCAACTAAAAGCAACATCAAAAGTATTTAACCTGTTGTAAACTTGGGCTCAAATCAGCTCACTCTTTAGCCGAGTATTCTGCTATTGTGGTGAGACATTTTTTCTGCAGACCTTACACCAGTTTTATTTATATATATTGCCTCAAAATTTTCCCTCAATCCTCTCTGTTGTTCATCCATCCTGGAGTTTCAGATTCCGGCTGACTTTGTGGAGGCAGGATAGATCTTGGTCAAACACAGAGACACCAGAGTATTTGAAGAAATTCGAGCATGTGAAGAACATGCAAACTCCACAGAAATGCCCTGAAGACCACCCCACCCTATCAGCCCACTCCACCACTGTGCAACTATTGAAGTATAACAGATTGAAATAATAAACATATAAATTCAAATATCATAAAGAGATGGACTAATAAATACAGATAAGGAAACCCGCTGCAAATAAAGGTGTGAATGCTTTATTTTTATCATACTACAGTGAACGAAAGAGAAATCTGCTCCATTTCAATAGTTGGAGGAACAAACAATATTCTCCCTGAAATGTTTACACAACACTGTGTCCCACCTCGTAATTCATAATAGTCATATTGTTGGGTTTATAACCTGTTGCTGCTCCTAAATCAGTTTCCAGAAAGCCACAATGTACAGCTGCATTGTGCCTCTGTTCAGTTTGTGGTTACGATTGGCCCTTGTTGTGTGCCTCGGATTTCCTTAAATGGAAGTTTTCTTGACCATCACAGACACAGGACTGTTGTAGAACAGCAAAGGAGTATATGAAGCAAGTTGCATGAGCAAACACTGCCGGTAACATGTATCCGAAGACCTGATATTTTTGTGTGTGTAATGGAGCTGCATTTTAAACCTGGTTCATGTTAAAGACACGTACTGAGCCTTTCGCTGTATCTCAACTATTTCTTTCCCGTTCTCACCTGTAGTCTCCCTCTCCAACATTTCTGAATTCCTCTGCAATGAGATGACGGTATTGATTGATATGCCAATTTAAATGAACCGTCATAGTGCAACGCATGGCTTGGTGTACATGTCCATTTATGGAAATGTGTTTTTAACAATCAACCAAAGTCCTTATATTTTCAAGTCCTGCAGGTCACATTACAGTGAAATATCAAAATTGGGACAATTTGAAATATGTTCTTTTCTTTCTATTATATTTAGAAAGCATTCTATTTAGAAAGCTGGTGATTTGACTTGGAATTCAAGCCACTGTAAGATGTTTTCAACTGCAGCTCACACTGAGTCTGATAAGGATAATCCGTCTTCTAATGGTGCTTTTGAGGCCAGACAATCTCCAGGTAGTTATTTTTCTGAGCATCAAGTTGTGGCCACAGCTATTTTCTCCATAAAAAAGTTATGAAACAAACAAACCATGAGTGGAACATGCAACTAATATATTTGTCAAAGAACAGTGTGAAAATACTGAAACTGCTTAACAATTAATACTTGACATAATCCACAGTATTTATCTTCTAAATATCTATAGTTAATCCCAGGCATCAATATTGTTATTAATAGTCAATTATAGCCAATGCAGGCAAGTTTTTATACGCTGCCCCCTCCATCTGCGAATTACATACTGTTTCTGCCATTGTTTTTAATTTATAAGATAATATTTCACTCAATTTACATGCTTAACAATTTGCAAATTAATACAAAAATATCTGAAATACAGTGTAAATATCCTCACAACAAAATTTAAATCCTGTAAATATGTGATTAAATAGATGATAATAGTGATACATTACAAATACAGCATTCAACATCAAACAATTTAAACGCAATAGCTCTATACATAAACTACATTTACACTATGCAATGACTATATACAAAAATATTTATCTGGTTATTGTCAGCTTTTCCATTTATTAATGGTGATTTTTTTTTTTCGTGGTGCCTCCTGGATGCAACTTTTAATATTTGCCTATCTCCCTTAATGTCCGGCTCTGCTCTGAAGCGTTTCACAACAGCACACAGGCATTTTTTGATGTAATCAAATCTTACAAAACGCTTCCTTATTAATCTGAAAAATCCACACAGTGTACCCCTGGGAAAATATCCTATACCCTTGCGGCTCCTGTCTGATTTAGCTGATCTCATGTCAAATATTTCCTGTTTAAGTTTTCTTCTGGTGCACACAGAGGGCCCATCGGCTAAGGTTTCATATATACTTTTCACTTTTGTGCTCTTCAGAAACACCCTGCCCTGGCTATGGGTGACCTTGCATGCTCGTCACTAAGCTTGTACATAGTGTTTGTGTGTGTGTGTGTGTGTGTGTGTGTGTGTGTGTGTGTGTACGTGTGTGTAAGACGAGAGAGAGAGAGAGAGAGAGAGAGAGAGAGAGAGAAGGAAGGAGTTAAAAAGGTCTAAAACATTTGGGGAAGGCAGGAACCATGCTGGCTTTGAGCCCGCCCCCTTTCTCAGCTCTGACCTCACTTTGAAACTTGTTCCCTTCTGTATGTGATGCACACACACACACACACACACAATCACACACTTGGTCACATGCCTACATGCACATGCACACACACACACACACACACACACACACACACACACACACATAGAGGAAGGGGCTACTGTGACAGTAGGGAAAAGGAAAGGTCTCGCTTGCTCTGTGATTAAAGGTGTAGCAGCCAGAGGGGATTGGAGGAAGCTGAAACAGAAGACGAGCGTAAGGGAGAGAGAGAACAGACAGAGTGAAAGGGAGAGGGGGGGGTAGAAGGGCAAGAGTGTAGCGCCACATTTAGACCCAGAGCAAAGACAAGATGTACATGGGGGACCGATTAATGGAGCTCTGCTGAGAGTGATGAAAAGCTGTTCTCTGCAGCCTGCGAGGCAGACACAAGGGCGGCCGGTAGAGTGCAGCTCTGAGGAATTCAGGTGAACACGCTCCAGACTGATCATTCAGGAGAAGCCAGATTTTTCACCGGCACATAGTGGCGGGAGGCTGCGTTGTCCCAGTCGCCCCGGCTCTTCCCTGGAGCTGCTGGTCCTAGAGCTGGTGTCCAGTCCCGCCAGAGGTAATGAGAACTCCTGGGAAGCCGTGGAGAGCCGGACAGCCCGACAGTGTGAGACAGACGAGGAAGCGGGCCGGACTGAGGGATGAGAGTGGCCACAAGCTGAGGAGAACCAAAAGAGGGAGATCAGCGGAGCCGCCGAGAAGAGGAGGGTGAGGACGAGTTACAGAGAGTAGGCTAAAGAAAGATGAGTGTGCCGACGAACTGCGGGTTCTGTTACTCCGTGGAGCGGAGTATCACTGTGCGGAGTGGGCACATATGGGGATCGCCGTGTGCTGTCAACAGGCCTATTGACATCATACAGAAACGCAGGCGGTAATTAAGAGCTGTCTCATTTACTCTCGCTCACTCTGTTTGTCCTCAGTTTGTGTCATGTCTCCTTTCATCTCTTTCACACACACCAACACACACATACACACACACAGAAAACCTCTCTATCTACATCACAGACTGTCCTGTTGCGAGCAGGTTCGTTTGGATCAAAGTTTCCTCTCACAAAATAGCTTCAAGCTGTTGAATGAAAGGAAATGGCACATTTTTTGCTATTTTATTTAATCTGTAGCAGAAAGATAAACTTCACATAATATTATGAGGGGTGAAAGGAGTGCTTTTATTGTGATTATCTGTGGTATCTCAGTTTTTAAGGACACAATTCATAACTCGGAATATCTGAACTCTCAAGTCTTCATATAGCCTTTTATCATCATGCGGATTTACCAAAACATTCTTAAGTCCTTATCAGTTGTTTTGGTCGATATCAGCATTTCCCACTATGCTTTGTGAATCATATTTCCTCTGGACATCTTGTGGAGTCGCCACTTTTGACAGACCAGGCTCTGCTCCAGGCCTGATTTTTATTTTGATTGCATGAAACACACCACAAATCTTTTCGCTGTGAAGAGTTCTGGCAGCTGCTACAAAAAAAGTGACCATGAGGGAGTTGAGTGAAACGTTTTGGATGATTTTGAATCTTTTTTCTTTTTTTTTTTAAACTGCATCTGGATGAAAACAACAAAATTATGACCCTGTGCATTAATATGATGACCACATTTGCAGTTAAACAAGCTTAGAAAAGAATTCCACAAGCTGTCAGGTTCACATTCCTATTCATTTAAACCTAAGCTGTTGTGTGTGCTGCCATTTTAAAGCAATATATGACTCAAAAGCCAAATAGCTCTCTCGAAGCATGTGAAAAAAGAAACATTGAAAGCAAGATACTCCAAAGTAAGTTTCTGAAGTAGGAGAATTGATGACCAGGTTATGGAAAAATTCCCTGAGTAAAACTAATATACATTTAGTGTAAAACATAAAAATACAGAGTGATCATGGTCAGTCAGTCACAACAGCTTTTTGTTGAATATGAAAGAAATAAAAGCATGTGTGACTTTGAGGAGGAATCCCATTTATTCAGAGCTTAACGTGGGGCTTTTCTAATTGAGACAAATATTCTCACAGGAAAAGTCCAACATTATTTTTGTTGCGTCGTACATGATCCTGAGTGCCAGCAGGGAGGCTGCGATGGAAGACTCTAAGATAAAGTCTTCTGTTTACATTATGGCCCTCTGTCCTGTTTCTCAGGCACGGTCTTTGTTTATCAGATGTAATGCAGAACATTTGTGAGCGCTGTGGTTCTTAAAGGCCCGTTGTCCTTTCCATTTTATTAACTCCCAGACCCGTGCCAAGAAAAATAAATTCACTTTTGCTCTGAAACCAGCAAAATTTCCATGATAGCTGACAGTTTTAATTGATAATGTTTTGGGGAAAAAGTCAGACTGAAAGACACTCCTGATATGTTTTCCACCTTTACCAGCAGTCGGTCTTTGTGGAAGAAGATCTGTTAACGTGCTCACAGAGGGGGCTGGAAGGCAGACTGGAAGGCAGCTTTATTTAGACTGAGTTATTGGCCTTTAAGATGAGAAGAATGACACTGATGGAAGATAGAAGAGCACAATCTGTTGGAGTCCCCTTCACCACCTTGCTTAGTGGAACGGTGACAAGGAGACTAGAGAGGGTAGAGACCAGCGAGATTATCACTGCCCATTTTGGGAATCTATTAATATCATATTCAGCAGAGAGGCAGTCTTCTGAAGCACATCCAAGAGTAAACCTTTTTTACTCTTTAGTTCCCCCGCCCCCCCTTTGCAGCCTATCTATGTAAAGCTCTGTTTTGGAGATAGTGTCTTCAGCAGGCTCAGTGAAGTCAGCTGTTTTTGTGTATAAAGTATAACTCGTGCATGAGGCTGTCCTCACGTAGGCATGAGATGAGCTTAAACGATGAACCTGCGTGGAGAAGAGACGCGTGAATCTGCTGCTTTCTGAATTAGACACCACACTCTCAGTTACTTTACGTGCCTTTGGCGCTTAAATTAAAGAGTAATTATATCAGCTCACCACAGAAGAAGACTGCCAGATCAGAGAACGTTTTGCTCTGGTAGATCCATGCATGTTTTTACGTGTCCTTAAGTACCAAAAGCTACAAACATTGAACTAATCTTTTATATTTTTGAATCTAATAATATAATATATTCAATATGGAAGTTGGGTTTTTTATTAGCTTAGCTAGGTTTCAACTTGTTTTTGAAAAGATCAGCTTCAACTAAAAGATGACCGATTTATTTATCTTCTGATTTAAGTTTAATAAGTTTGAAAGTAGATTTAGGCTTTGAAAAATCCACATTTATTTTCACTGCATATCCAAACTCGGAGCTGGCAGGCCTTTGATATGGATGCACTGATCAGGAACCGCTTTGATCAGTTCCTTTAAATGTATCCTCAGTTGGAGTCCAGTTTCAGAGGACTTCCTGCTCCAGCCTCCTGGAGAAAACTGTGGAAGGAAGCAGTGAAAACAAACACAAGCCAGAGTTCAAATAATATGGCAACCCTGGTTTTGACACACAGCAGTCGATTTTCTCCCAAACTCTGCTGAAGTATCCACATACGACCCACAGGATTTTGACTGCACGACTTTCCTCTGTGCTCAGCGTGCCGGTACGCCTTGTTTGAGCAGCTCCGCTTTTTGAAAAAAATCCCATTATCAGCCTGTTGCAGGACATTTCGGCGACCGCTAATGTTTGCATCCGCACTCTCCTCAAAGTCTTTCAGCGACCTTCACTGTGGAGTCGATCAGTGTCATTTTTACTTCTCAGCAAGTTCCCAGACAGAAAACAATGAGAAAAAAAAAAACAAAAAACACAAGATTGTTTTTAATGAATTTTCTCCAATGTAAACTTCAATGAACTTTTCACTGAGAGCTTGCTGGTCAGACAGGCATTGTAATATTCAAGTTTAAATGTTAATTTCTTTTTTGACTTTAATTTACTTTAGCCTTCATTTGACCTCTGATTCATTCTTGAAGAAAAAAACCCATCTACATTTAGTCGGCAGAATAGAAAACGTTCTTAACGGTCCCCCAAATCATAAGAGCTTTACGTTGTTAAACTTTAATAAGGTTCTTATATGTGGTTTGGCTGATTTATTCATTGTTTCCAACTTGAAGATTATAGAAATTTAATTGTGAAACTATAAAGAAGTTATAAAACTGAAACACCAGAGAAATGAGGACACATTTACATTATTGTCACGGCATGAGAGAATTAGAACACTGCATTTGAATACTCTCCACTAACAACTAGTAATCAAACTACACTGTCAGAACTGTTGGGTCAGTTTGGTCGTTAGCAGGCATTTTTACAGTGTTCTTGAGGTCCGTGTCAGACTGGTGATTGTAGTCACCTGTCTCTCTCCAGGTTTTGACATCAAACAAATCACTTTCCTACACTTGTTTTCAGATGTAGCTTTGAAGAAAGCCTCTGCTGAATGGATTTGTTGAGTTTGTAGCATATCGAGGTGGCTGCATTGGTGTTTGCTGATCCGTCCACCATTCTGCTGCCAGACTAAAGACTTTCAGCTGTTGGATGCTTCGCTCCTCCAAGAATGAATATTTGTTAAGTCAGAGATCATTTGATCATGTTTGTTGTGCCAGTAATGGTTTTTAGTGGGCTTAAAAATTATGTCTTCCATTTGATTTGCTGATCTCCTTACTTCAGAGCCTACTGTCATCTGAATGTTAAAGTTTGAATGTTCTCCCACAGTTTCGGTGAGTTCCCCATGTATCCACCAGCTTTCTCTCAAACTTCAAACACAGATCATGTCAGCCTAAACATTGCTCTCAATTATCTGATGGTGTGAGTAAGAGAAAAGGAAGTCTTCATTTCACATTTAACTATGTAACATTTTTCCCACCTTTATTTAACCAGGAAAATAAAACCCATAGGGATCAAAATCTCTTTCACAAGGTTGACATGATCAAGAGGTCTGCACCACACATCACATCATTAGATTTGAAACAAATCAAAATGATTTAACAGAATACAATATTTAAAGTTAGAGAGTGCAGATTCCACAGACTAATTTTAAAAGATAAAATACAGATTTTAAGGCAAAATAGAATAAAATACAATAATTACAATATTTGTAATAATAATTTTAAGACGTATTCATTATCAGTAAAAAATTTATTAAGGCATATTTAAATCACATAAATAAAAAGGGAGCAAAACAAATCTTCATCACAGCCACCTGCATATCATACATAATAGCTATATATGCTATATACCAAAGGTGTCACACATTTAAACTCAGTTTGGCAAGACAAGTAAATAAGAGCATTTTAGACTTTAAATTAACAAATCAAATTGTTCCTTTAGTTTTGGTATAAATGAGAAAGACTCCAGGCCCATTCACACTTGGCATTGACATGCGTTTCGGGTGATCCGATCACATGTGTGGAGCCATGATGCAGGCTATTTACACTTGTACGTATCATGCATTTTGGGCTGGAGCTGATCCCGGCTGGATGAAGACCAGGTATATCCACCGAGACTGTTGAACACATGCATGATCTCCGAACAATTTGAGTTGAACAATTAACCTCAAATGCATGTTGTTGGACTTTGGGAGCAAACCAAAATGTACATGTACAGGGATTACATAAAAACTCCACATTGAAAGGATCCCAGACTCAAACTGGAGACATATGAGATGACAGTGCTGTCCACTACACCACTGTGCGACCTTGAGTAGTAAATACTACATATTTGTACATCGCAGAAACTTATAGTCTGATGTCAGATTGAAAAATGAAAACAGTGGCTCATTAGATTACCTTTTTTTTTTTATTTCTTTAACGTCTTTGAAGCCTGCACAAAGCGTTATGCATCTCTGACAGTGAGAAAAGACATGGAAAAATCTTGAAGATTATTTCTAAATGAACCTCTGTCAGCAAGTATGACTGGGCTTTTTTTTGGGTATTTGGAAGTGAGGAAGAGTGATTTATACAAGAGTAATATGAATAACGAGCCTCACAAATCCAACAGTTTTGGCTGGTTGCGTGTGAGTACGCTAAAGTTTTAGCCTCAGAGATGCATTTCAGAGAAATCCAATACTGTGCACTGTTGATTCAATCTGGGAATACAGGGGGGTGGTGGCGTGTTTGGGAAGAGACGTTTTCATTGGCCAAAATGATCAAAAATCTTTAAAGTGTGAATGCTGGACTCACTTACGTAAATGCTGTGCACGCCAACCACAGTCACCAGGTTTTTCTTCCCCCTTCCGTCTTGTTACAGATAACTCCGTTAACATAAACTCTTGTCTCTGAGATGGACACACAACACTTGTGCCAGCGGTCGGTTTCTTTCTCCATGTGCCGGGTCAGTGTGGCTATGATAAATGAATTCCAGCATTCATTTGCGGTGCTCATTTGCTGAAAAGATTAAGCGGTCCCGTGCCCTCCACGCAGAGCATTACTCTCACCGGTCCTGGCAAAGCCGCGGAGACATCTCGGCCAAAAGGCATTTTGTCATAATAAATGTGTCTGAAAGTGTTTCCACAGCATTTGTTAAATCATCAGTTGCTTCCAATGGTGATGTGGTCCACAGGGAGTCTGGCGGTGATTCATTTATCTCTTGCACAGGCAGCAGGTCGGCTGCTTCTGGACTGCAGGCCTCACTCGCAGAAATTTGCCCAAGTCGCTTGACCTTTTAAAGAAGTCGTGTGGTTCCTCGTTTCTCATACCAAAATGCAACTTTCAGCACAGGGATGGGGGACTCAGAGAGACTGCAGCTCTTTTTATGTTTTCTTCTACAATAGCAACAAGAAACAAGCTGCAGAAAAACTTTAGTAATTGTAACTGTTGTTTGTTTCTTTGTAGTCTGTGTGTTAGTTATCAGTACAAGTCACCGGAAATTAGTAACTTCTATGTCACTATTTGTTCTTTAAAAAAATATTTTGTGAGTTACATGAAATAAAATGAGACTTTTTATGCGATAAACTAACTCATTAAAAGATTTACATGTAAATAAGTCTGTCAAATAGAGCAAATAGTTCTTTTACTGTCGTGTTTTTGTGAAGCATAAGGTGAACTTTCAGTCCTGTATGCGTCAGCGTGACGTCTGATTCACATAAAGTTCGGCTGAAATGTGACTTAGCAAGAGCAACGTGCTCTATAATAGGAATGATAGATTTTCTAACTAATAGCAAGGGGAAATAGCATCAACCACCAGCAATGATTCAACACTGTGGATCCAGATTTAATATCACAATTAGAAATTTTTGACTAATGAAAACCTCTTACACCTGTTAATATAAGTTTAGTGAAACTGTAACAGATCTGCTGCTAACTAAGAACTTCTGACTGTGCTGCTAAATTCCAAACGCTAACCAATAAAAGGAACATTTCACATCCAATAATGGCATCCTGGCAGCGCCTCAGTTCAAGATACATCATGACTGACACGGTGCATAAACAACTTTAGAGAAACACACCAAAGCTACAGTCAGCAGGTTTGTGATTCAGCTTTGACACCGTGCGAGAGACGTTTTGGACTGCATGCTCCGCTCTAAACCCACAGCTTTACTGTCCAGTGATGAACTTTCCAGACGTGACCACACAGGCATCGTTCTGTGCAGCGTGACAGAATAATTGTTCATCGATGAGCCTCTTGCTCAAGGGAGTATTGTGGAAACCTACTTTCACCTGCAACACAGGCCTCCTTTATCCAGTTCATCCAACATGTTGCATTATTGTGTCCTTATAACCTTTCAGACCGGACCATTGTCCGATATCTTCTGTTTCTGGAGATCGCTGATGCCTCTTTTGCACCAGCTGAAAGCAGTTAAAGCCAACTGTTTTTTCCAAGTGTTTTTTTTTTTTTTTTTTAAACTTCTTAGCTTTTCCAGGATTTGATTTGGAAATATTTCACCCTCAGTACACATACCTTCTTGATAAGTATTTCTAAAAATGTTTGTAATCCCTTTTGTATAATTGATTTAATGATATTATGTGTCATATATGAGGGAAAAAAAGGTCAAAATATTCTTCTTTAGTGTTTCTGTTTGTGTCTCATACCTCTGAAAACTGTGTCAGACAGACACTGAAATACTCTCACAGCAGTAAAACATAAGTTATATCCAGTAAAACCATCTTGCATTATAATTTTGAATCAGGGGCTAAATTACTTTTAAAATAAATAACGACTTGGCTGAAATCCATATAAAACACAATAGATTTTTATTGTCTTTTTTGCAAAGTTAAACAGGGAATCTTACTATTCAACTGATGTTGATGAAACTTGGATCACTGAAAGTTTGCTCTGGATCGTCATCTGTGGAAGTTTGAAGAAGTAATAACATTCAAATATGTTCAAATGTATGGAATAAAAAAATAAATACTCAAAAAGTGCAGTTACCTGACAGATCTTTTAAGTATAAAATTATTTTATTCTAAATTTTCATGTAAATCGACACAAATCATGCAACTCTTTCTTCGCAACCCTGTAAAGATGTGCCCTCTGTGATCTAATTTGTCAAAATGACTGATAGCCTTGTGGTTTTTTAGTGTTTGTTGAAAAAAAAAAAACTGCTCAGTGTTAAAAGGTATTTTCTTAACGTGACCTCTGATTTAAAGCCATATCTTCAGGTCTTCACTAAACACTTCTCTGTAGTGACGATGCTTGGACTTAGCAGATAATGTATGTGCCGGTGTTACTTGATCAGATTTTTCTAGATTACCTCGAGGTCAGTCGGTTTGTGCTTGAAGTAATTCATGTACCATAACTGGGTTCACGTCGGGGTGCAGCATCCTCGGCGAATGTCGTCACGGTGCAGCGGTGACGGTCTCCCCACATGCTGTCTGATGTTTGCCTGTGGTCTCTCCTTACTTCAGGAGACTTTCCCACTAATACCTGAAAATCTGCTCGTGTTTCAGTGTTTTCATACACCCACCACTCATTTCCTTTCCCCACCAGTTCCTCTGCTCTCACGTCCTCATTCTCTACCATACGATACGAAAGGATAACACAGGTTGGCGTGTGTTTGTACGAATGTGTATATAGATGAAGACTCTCCTGTGACTTTCTGTAAATCTCCTCTGGTCTCACTCAAATTTATTAAAATGACCACCTCTGGGTTTCGGAAATTCACTCATTTGTCCTTTAAACAAGATTATAGTTGTACATTGTGGGGTTTTTCCATGAGCAGACACGTTTATTTAAACATTCGCATGAAAAATAGGACCGATCCACTTCCAACTGAAGCAATGGACCACTGTTTAAAGGAGCACAATATGTACAATATGTAGGATATCCTTTGCAAAGTGTCCACACATTATTCTGCAGTTTGTACTCCGGCCAGCAAGGCTCACTTTTAAAAGTTCACTTAGGGAAAGGCAAACAGCCGTGTTCAAAGTTAAGGAATGTGTTTGCAGTGGAAGATTTGTTATCCAAATCCAATTTGCAAAGTGGAAACCAAAAATGCAAGAATTTCTCAACAGTTAGTCCATCCAGGCATCTTCTAAACCACTTTATTCAACCAAGGGGTGCAACTCTGCTGACAGTGACTCACACCTACAGGCACTTATTATACATATATACATTTCACTAAGGGAAACCCCACACATATGCACAGGGAAATCATGCAAACACTGGTGCATCAGTTTCTATTGCGCAGAAACCTTTTTTCTGCAGATAGCAGTCGTGTTGGAGAATTGCTAAAAAAAAAAAATCTAAGCCAAAAAGTGTCTTGTTTAAAGTCTTTATCGACCAACTTTCTACTACGTACACGTTCCTTCTAAACTAATAATGATAAATTAATGACATTTTTAGAATCTGTGTAAATGTTGAAAAATATGCACTTCTACTTTAAACACCTCATAAGATTGCATAAATACTGATTTGTTCTGCCACTTTACCTTTCAAAAGCACCTCTTACTCAAAGTTAATGCATAGGGTCTTCTGAGTGAGGCTTTTATTTGAAAATCTGATCAAATATTGTAAACAATGACTTCATGTCTCACAACATTACACAGAAAAACAAGTGAGACTCGGCACATTGGAGGAAGGTTTAGCATCTTTGGATATTGTAGTAGTGACTAGTAAAACAATGTTTCAACAAGACTTAATAAGTTTATACAACAATCTGATTTTAGTTAACAATATTCAGTCGTACACTTTTTCCACGGATTTCATCATTAAAAGATGGCACATAAAGGTGGCTATACTTAACTGTTGTGACTTCAATAAGCCTGAGGTGACTACTGATTACCCTTTTAAAACATTTTTTGGGGTAAAAATCTTAAATTTTTTTTGCTTTCGGACTCTGAGGGATCCATCGCTTGAGCTCAGTGAGCATGGTACCATCCCTCTGTGGTCTTTTCTGCTGTTTTTATATGGACTGACTGGCGATGGACAGTGACACTGTCCTCAGCTGCCTCCTCATGCTGTAAATCGCATCAGAAGCCAGGATCCACACGAGCAGGCGTCATGACGGCGTTGTATTGTTTTCAAAAGGAAAGCTCCAAGGAAGGCTGGATTCTGGGACAGTGATTACAGCCATCAGAGGGGGAACACAGAGAGTCTTAAAATACAGTTCACATATAACAATCACGTTGTACTGCACAACTAGTTATTTTTATTTGACACTTGCTTTTTTATGTTGAATGCTGTGCAGTGACACACATTTGTCACATAATTCATTTGAATTGAAGAAAATTGTACTTACACCTCAGTCTATACCAAACACTAATGTTTTTCTTTTGTTTTTCTAAAAGTTATTGATGTAAACTGATTAACTACTATACTTTACACATGAGTTATTTCTGCTGTTATCTGTAAGGTTGTGACATGATTTGTTCTGTTTTCAGTTAGTGGCTGAGATCAGACTTTTTTATCGTCACATGTTCTGATGATGAATAAAGTGG
Organism: Parablennius parvicornis; assembly: GCA_900302745.1. NCBI lineage: Eukaryota > Metazoa > Chordata > Actinopteri > Blenniiformes > Blenniidae > Parablennius > Parablennius parvicornis. The sequence continues at coordinate 5,595 of OMNM01037874.1, read as the reverse complement.
TCAGATTGATGTGGAGGTTTAAAATATCCAAGATTATCATCCACGTCAGCTCTAAACTCTATGATCCCACATCCAACTTTACACCGAAGTCCACTAGTACTGAAGATGGATTTGTCAGCTTCACATATACAGCTTGCTGCGTTTCTTTTTGTTTCTTTCTGAGACAATCTTTGTGTTCAGTGTCTGATCAGGAAGAGAGAATGATATGTTTCAAAGCTGCGTTTTTGTCTGCATCGCACCAGTTGTTCTTTGCAACCACAGAGTTTCTCACGGTGCTTGAAGGGTCATGTGGCAGACGTGCACCAAGCTCCAGAGGTGGGAAGCAGTCCAATGTGGCATTTTCATGGACTCTAATCAAGTCATAATCAGGGTTATACCACCACCTGTGATTGTAATTTTAATCCGATCGGGTTGATCTTATCAAATTACATTGTTTACATGACACGGTTCTAATCAGATTAGAGTTTAATCTAATAACTTACAGTGTATAGAGGCATTATTCATGTGAATATTCATAATATGTTGATGAATAATCAGCACTTATCTCTGGTTTACATCTCTATGTCCCTTGAAGATGAAGCATGTATTCATCAGTCAGTTAATTTTCTGCATTTCAAACATGTAAACATTACTCAACAAAGTAAGAGATCTGACAAAAAAAATCTTGCAGTGAGAGAAAAACAAGCAATATAGACTAAATGCCTGTCTGAAAAGGAGTGGGGAGAGGTATACAAGTTAAAATAGCTATCACCATCTCTATAGATTAATGATCATCATTGTTTCAGCTTCTTTGTTATTAAATTATACAATATTCAATTCACCTTAATTTATTTTAACCAAATTAATAACCAAAAAATATATGATGAAGTATCCCCCAAAAAATTATCACATGGTGTTCTAGTTTTATTTATTTATCATCCATAATGAGCACAACTTAACTTTCTGGTTTTTTTTGTTTTTTGTTTTTTTTTTTAAATCTTTTTGTACACTTGTGCATTTGCATAAGTTTAGCACCAGTAGTAATTTTGTTTTTTGGTTACACTTTTATGTACTTTTATGTACTTATCATATCATTATTTTCCTGAAAGCCTCAACTTTCACACACATTTATCTCCAAACTGTTTTTGATGATGTAACATTGGTGTTTGAATCGTTTACTGTGGTGGAGAAGCAGCAACATTTTCTCCATCACTCTTCACATGGATGATGAGGTGTCTGATATGAAGTTGTTTTCAGTCTGCAGCAGTTGTGTCTGATGTTACTGTGTAACAAAAATATTGATAGCTTGCTTTGTGAGATTCAGAACTCAGTTAAACCTGAACGTTTTTGAATGTGACACTGCTTAATCAATCCAACTTTATTTATATAGCCTTTTGCAAAGAGGTTGGTACAATCAAAGTACTTCACAGGAAGGTCAGCACAATGATAATGAGACAAAACACAGAAGGAAAAAGGAAATATAGTACACAAACATGAATGGCAAAAAACCAGCAGTTAAAAAGTAAAGAGTGATAAAATAGATTGCAAGAGCAAGAGTGAGGTGGTTATCAATAAAATATAAAGATAAATAAACTGACGATAACAAAAATGAAACACACTAAACATTAGGATAAAATGTGATTTTGGGAAAGGGTAAATATTATGTATGTGAAATCAAGGTAAAATGAAAACATTTTGTTATAAATGTACAAAATGTTGATGTCAGTCATTTAGATACATTTTTTAAATGCAATAAGTTCACAAAATACCATTATATGCATGATTTGTTTGGATAAACCAGATTTCTAATTCTGATCTCTATGTAAGAAGGCTGAGCTGTTTGTCTGGCGGCTGCACCGACACATTTATACATGTGAGGAATGAAAGAACACAGCATCAGCACACAATCAGCACACATAGACATCTGATGTCTTGGTATAAACCACCTCCATCTTGTGTGTGTCACAAGCAGTCATTAAATGTCACAGGAAAGGAGAGGAAGGGCAGGACAAACAAACAGGGTGGTCCTGCCTCTGTGTGAAGGGCCACAGTACCAGCAGAGCAACAACGACATTTAACCCAGAGCTGCAGCACTTGTGCCATGCAGTAATTCATGCCCGGAGAATGTCACTGTGGATTTCTAATGCGAGCAGATTTACCACCTCTGTCCCCCTCCCACCCCATTGTTGTTTGTGTGTGAATTTTGTGGTCTCACTAAAGCCCGTCCTAATCTCCGTGTGGTCTCCAACTCTTCTCATGTGTCAGGCACTGAGCCACATTGACAATACAGGCTGTTAAATACTTTGAATCAATGCTTAAACACTACAGAAAAAATAAAAGGCTCTTCAGTCAGACTCGCCGTCACTCATTGTCATGTTGTGGAAGTTATTCAACATCAGCAAAGGAAATCTAATACACTCATTCAGATGAGATCTATCTTACGTATAATAGATGCACCCTGCATACTTTTTAATGTGTTTTGAATTAATGCCCCAGCCGGTCGTGCAAGTCTGCTGTGGTGTAACTAATTCTACCCCTGGCTGTGTCACTGCAAAGGCCTGGGAATGATGAATGAAGGTTCAGATGACAGCTTGCCCTGGTTTACAGGCCTATCTCTCGCTGGCGCTCCCTCTCTCACTCGCTCCTGCCCCGTAGCTCCTGTATTTTAATGCTCCCCAGATGGGATTGACGTTGCCATGACAGGCGGTGACGCAGGCAGGGTGTCGAGTATCAGGGCCACTGACAGGGAACCATCAATCACACTTTATACCAGCCAGCCACTTAAATAACAAACACTGTAACACCTCTTTTTCTTGACACTTTTTTTTTTGCGGGGGGGCGGATGCTTTGTGATTTCTGAGGAATGTTGGCTCGGTGGCTCAAGTTTCATCTTTATACAAGAGAAGGGATTTGTGCATGCGTGCTTGGTGCGTTGTGTGTGCTGTATGTGTTGCGGAGTATGGACAACCGGATCACCAACCTAATTACACACTAACCCATTGGGGTTCATATCACTGTGAGGACAAATATAGAGGTCCAGATGATGGACAGCAATAGATTATTAGATGAAGTCGATAGAGCAGGTTTTTTTAAATCCCAAGGTTGATGGTTCAATATCCAGCTCGACCTGTCCGTTTGTCAAAGTGTCTCTGAGTGAGACATTTAACCACAGTTAGTAAATAGCTGCTGTGTTTGTGTTCTGAATAAGTCTGTAGGATATGGACTTAAGTAAATGTAATGCCCTGTAGGGCATGGAAACTTGTGTGCAAGGGGGTGGCACCTGCATTTTGAAATGGGATAAGTCTATTTTGTCATCCCTACTTTCATGCTAGATTTTTTTTTAAGTTGAATATTACACCTTTTTCTCTTTTTTTTCCTGCATACAGACAAACTATCTCTTCTTCTTCTTTTGAGTTTAACAACAGTATGCATAACAAACTATCTCCTTCTCTTCTATGTACTCTGGAAATTATTCATTATGTTGTCTAGTAAAACAGGTAGTTTTCTGCTGCAACAGTTGCAAACTACAACTTAAAAATGAGTAGATAGATCTTTTACTCTCTTACTAAATGTGAGCAATTTACAGGAGTTCTGATTGTTCTGGCCCACACCAGATTGTATACGTCTGCCTCATGAAGTGGTTGCTGAGTGTGTATTTGCTGAGGGTTGGATGACACCTGAAATATTGACAATTTCCTGGCGTTATGTCACACACTGCCAGACAAGGTTTGTCCTGCAGTGGATTGACTGTTTTTTTTTTTTATATAATTCCTGGTGTTGTGACATAAAACAATGATCTTTTTCTAAATGTGCATATAGTACATACATTTATTTAGCGTGCCGAAATTTTTATGTAAGCTTGATATCCTCATTTCATTAAAACAGTAACACTCAATTTCAACAAAAATAAGCTAAAATCTTGTGCATTTAAATGTCCATACTGACATTTATTCATTTGAACAAATTACTTGGGTTATGATATGGATTTTAACAAAATAAAAATGGGATTAAAGATAATTCGGTTATTGTAGATTTCATCCAATAATTATTTGGGTTTATTTAAATAAGAATCATATTTAAAAATAATACAATTGTATCCTTTGTTTAAAAATAGCATACGTTGAAATACAAAAAAATTGTATTTCCATATGAATCTTTTGATCATCATTTTGCACTCCACCAGTTGATGTTGCGTTGAGCGTCATCTCTCAGCTGCTGCAGTCTCACCAAAGCCCAGTAGAGGGCCTCTATCCTCAAAGTGACTGAATACTTTCATTACACTTTCCTTCAGCACCCACCATACACACCAGCCATCTCTCACCACACCGTGTTACTGGTGCACCATTAAACAACACCCTCCTACGCGCCCAGATTATTTTTACGAATCCATATTCGGGCCTTTTCTGTGTTTTTGTCGCCTGCCGGTTATACTGAGAATGGCGGAGGAGAGGGGACAGCAAGGGTGTGAGTGAAGGAGGGGAAAGCTTGTGGGTGAGTGCGACTGGCTGGCTGGCATGTGAAAGTCACAAAAGACAATGGAGCGGTTTTTGAAGACCGACCGTACAAACAGTCGCTGCGTGTAAGTGGGAGCTTCCTGTTCTGGCGGCGTGCATGCTGAGCCTGAACGTTGACCTCTGACCCCTTAGAAACACAAAACGCCTCAGTTGACATATTTAGTATGCATGGTGTAAATTGTATGCTTAAGGATCACACACAGTGGTCGTGTTCATATATACATGAGAAATACGTTGACCTCGATGTCGTTGGGCTTTAAAAATGAAAAAATTACTTAAAGGTTTTTTTGGGCTGAATTTCGAAGTGGTAAAAAAAATGTATCTTAAAAAAGCCCACAAATTACATAAAAATAAATCTGAAGCTACAATATTTCCCACAGATGTCCAGAAAATGTTGGTCTTAGACACATACAGTTTTCTGGATAAAGCAGGAAACTGGATAAAGCCGTATGGAAGATGGATGAATAGAAATATCATAGTAAATGATTAAAACAAAATTATGAGCTCAGTGTTGCAAACTGAATGAAAGTATTGTTTTTTTCATTAAGCTTCTGTTGACCGTTTTACTCTCTCACAGAGAGAATATACCTGATTCAACTCCTTTGTGGAGTTTGGAAGTTTTCCTGCATGTGGACTTTTCTCTGCAGGTTTTCTTTCTAAAATCTAAAGACAATCATTTTCACTAAATTGGTGTCTTGAAATTAACCATAAGAGACAATATGTGTGACTAGTGACCTCTGATCAAAGTTGGGCTAAGTGAGTAAAAGAAGGATGAATCTAAAGGTTGTTCTCATGCTTTCATTAAATTAAAGACTTTGTTGTTTATTTTTTATAAACCCATGGAATGATGTGAGAACGCGACGGCTCAAGATCACGTGAGGCTGACAGATTGTGCCAAAAATACTGGAGTATTGTGTCTGAGAGCATTACCACAATGTAAACAGCCCTCTGTCATGGTGAAGTCAGGACTCCACATTCACTTCCCCGCGCTGAACCCACATCAGCCGAGTGCAAGATAAAGAGAGAAGTGTAAGTGAAATAGCAGCAAGGGAGAGGGAAAGACGTAGGCGATATTTTCATCTGTGATCTATTTTTAGCTCCG
>OMNM01037873.1:0-11539 GCA_900302745.1 Parablennius parvicornis | reverse complement strand
ACGTCATGTAAACCCTTTCAGATCACATGACATCCATGTGACACTTGGATGAGAGAGAGACACACTCCTCTGGTCTACGTATCCGTCAAAGTTTGTTCAGTTTGAAATGAAGTGACAGAAACATTAATGATAATCGTGTGTGTGCGCGTGTGTGCGTGTGTGTGTGTGTGTGTGTGTGTGTGTGTGTGTGTGTGTGATGGGGAGATGTTCTGGGTCAGGCAGGGATCAATGTCAAATGGCCTGGTTATCAGCACACAGCTGACAAAGTCATTCATTTCTGCCGGCTCTCTTTTCTCAACGCACTCTTTCTGTGTGTGTGTGTGTGTGTGTGTGTGTGTGTATGTGTGTGTGTGTGTGTGTGTGTGTGCATGTGCTTCATTCAGTAATTGGACTCCTTAATCACAGAGAAAACCAATTACTCCCAAGTTACACCAATACAATCAGTGTAGCTTTTATTTATCTGTCAATTCAGTGTCCATCCAACACATGGAAACGATGGGAACGTGAGAGGAAAGAGGTAGATTCCTGTCCAGTTTTGGGATGTGGGAGGGATAAAATCTCTCAGGTTGCACCTGGTACACCTCCAATGGGAAATCACCATGATCCCGATCCAATAATAATAAAAAAAACTTCAACTTGACAAGCTGCAGCTCCATTAAGTGGCTCTACAGTAAAGTTATTCACTCCCTCACAAAGAGTGAGGCCCTACACCCGGCAGAGAAACTCTGCCAGGTGTTGGAGAGTTCCTGACCACAGGTGAGATGAGAACGAATGGTAAACTACTTTACTACATTTGAGCCACGTGAAGGACTTTAGTTGTTTTGTTTTTTTTTACAACGTCTTAAGTTTTAAATCTTGTTGTTTGTATTGATCACTATTACCAGAGCGTGAAATGCTCACAGAGATTGCACAGTGATTTCATGGTTAGCACTCTTGCTTTAAAGCTAGAATGTCTCCAGTTCAGCTGGGATAATCTCCAACATTCTGGAGGAAAAAAAAAGTGTAGAAGATAGATGAGCAGAAGATGATGTCAGCTACAACTTGTCTTAGTAGACTAACCTGAAACAGGCCATTGTGACTGTTTGTTCTGGATGTATAGGTTTGTACAATGTGTAGCAATTAAAATGAACTGGATCTTTATTATTGTGAGTAATTTGTCATTTTATCATGCAGGGACTTTATTGAGCTGCTTTATTTCTGTGCAAATGTCTATCGGGGAACTGTGCAACTCCTCAGAGAAAGTCCAAACAGCGAATGAGTTATGAGCTGTTGCACATGAGTACATTCACAAAAACAATGAAATGAAAGCAGAACAAGCAACAATAAAATCGTAGTCCCTTAGAGGAGGGGACTGCGATGGCAAAATAAACAAAATCACTATGTTTCTTTATATACTGTATATAAACAGCAACACAGAACCTAATTTCACTTCATCAGTCTTGAAACATACACAAAGAAATTTAAGACTGAGCAATGTAATGCATGGATTAAACCGAATGTCATAAACACGGTTTACAGTCCGAGTTAGTCAGTTTAGGATTCTATTTTCAGAGCTGTTCTTGTTTCCGCTTTTAGCTTCTCTCCAAATCTTAACTTGCAAGGAAAGAAATTCTGCTGAGGTCATCATTAATTCAACACACTGAGACGAGGGAAAGCACCTCCCTGGAGCTTCCCCAAGTCTTAAAACTGGAGAAAATCATAAACTATTTTTAGCTCCAGCATTATCGCAGCTTGGTTTAGTTTAGAGGCGCTTTGCCTCTTTTTTATTTTTTACTGCTGGTCAAGTGAAGCATCAGAGATACGACTTTGAGCAGTGGAGCTTCCTAATTGCATGAAGCTCGGATATAATATATACAAGTGATCTTACGTATATTGGTTTAAAACCTCACCCTGATATTGATCTCACACGTTCTCATATATCAAGAAATGTCTTCTTTTTTTTTTTTCCACCTCGCTAACTTCACAAACACGATTATCGGTCAAGTCTGGGAAGTGGTTTGGAAGTGAGCTCGGTGCGGTCACTTCCTCTGTGCTCTGATCAGCCACAACACGCCGCCGAGTTCAGAGCGCTGGTCAGTCTGATAAGGCTTTCAGTGGAGCGCTACCACCCACTGGTTCACCGCAGAGACTGAAGGAGCATCAGCCAACTGAGCACCTCCACCCAAAACAGACAGACAGCCAGGACTGAAGAAGCCTAAGATGCTTTTTTGCACGTGTTGTTTTTCTAACATGGATCTATATTTGTTTGTATTTCAGCTTTTTTCTGTTGGTCTTTACATTTGTATGCTGGTGGTGCATCAGTTTAAGTTTCGGTGGAAGGGTACAGGGTAAGCAGTGTAAAATGTAAAAATAGCCTAAGGTGAAAGTACTTGCCATGGTGCCGCAGGGAAAGCAGCCCAATAGACACTCATTTCTGTTTACATACCAGAAAAAAACATAAATAAGACCAATCCCAGCCACCCCTGTCTTCACTGGGCCTGAGAGCTGGTTCATTTACATCACATATAAATATTGTTGTGGATTCTCCAACTGGTATATAGGGTAAGACTTATCATAAATATAGAGCTTGTACAAAGTCCAAGATATCAACTTTTTTAAAACTATATATAAATGGATTCACACTACTGGATTTTGCATATGAATAGGGTTTTATTGTATTTCTCCATGTAATCAGTCTTATATAGATTATATTATATGCATTAACTCATTTTATGTGACATTTGGACCTGCATACATTTGTAATCTGATGCAATTGAATACAATTGTACCAGATGCAGATCTGCTGAGCAACATAGTTGTTGTTGTTCTTTTGTTTGTTTGCACCACATGAGGTTCATATTTTTAAAGAAATTATGATGAATTAAAATTGAGGTATTTCCACATTAAAACAGACATTGCAACACTTGAATGTAACATTTAGATAATTTCTGCTGTAATAATCAACATTTTTGTCCACTCAGAGAAAAATATTAAGTTTGGCCATGTTGTTGTGGAGAAACAAGGCCCAGCACTGTTTTCTTCTTTTGTATTGGTCTTTCAGCCATCTGCTGCAGATGGTCTGGCTGACACAGAGCCCCCATATCAACATCATGGAGCCAGTGTGGGATTACATAAAGGGACAGGAGGTACTGATGGAGTACAACTTCACAGAGGAACTTGAAATTGTTCTCCAAGATGATTGGAACAGTTTGTAGAGAGCTGATTCAGTGTAACAGAGGATTTGTGTTGTTTTACAGGCAAAAGTTGGTCGCATGTTTTCTACTCGAAGCAGACAAGAGAACAGTAAGTACTCAACATCTTTAAAAAAAAAAAAAAGAAGAAGAAGCCCTAAAAAGTCACTACATTCAGAATGCAGTGTTATGTAATCACAAGGGTCTCATTAAAAATTGCACATACCACAGTGCAGGGCAGTGGCTGGAAGCTCGGGATGAATGGATTCTCATCACATTTGCATATTAATGCGTCATATGTTGTCTGTGTGGTTCAGATTTCTGGACGTCTTGCGTGTAAAACAAATCGTATAGTCATATCAGCAGGAGATAATCTGAACTCTGTGGCCACATACAGTACATGCAGGACTATCTATGCTCCAGTTATGTCTAACTAGTGAGGGGGAGGGGGGGAAGCCCTGATGTTCCCCTGCTAAAAGCCCCACCATGGAATGAATAATGAATACAGATTCTCCACCCAGTCTATGCGCACAGTAGTTCAAAGGCATCCTGCTAGTCCATGCATAAAGCAACAAGACACACAACTCTATGCTAATGGTCCCCAACTCCAGAGGCTGGGCTGAGCTTACTGAGCCATGCAAAATGCTGAGGATGAGGAGGATGTGATGAGGATTTGCTTCAGCGTCTGAAGGGGTCAGAGCAAAAAAAAACACCTCATGCACACTCGGTCACCCAGCCGTCTAAGTGTAGAACCCACAACCATGATCGCTCTTACTCTCTCTCTCTATTTATTGCACATAAACACACACAAATTAGGCTACATGCGAGATTATTCTATGTTTGAAGCACAAGTCTTCCCAAGAGAAGCTCCAACATTTCATTGATGCTGAGTGATGCTAACGACCTCCCGAGCACTACAGGACTGAGAACCGGGTGAGGCTGTCAAAAGACATCATGCATCAACGGCAGCCATGCAGTCCTATACCAGTTACTGTAATTTAACCTCAGGAGTAGTATACAGCAGCATCGGAAATATTGCGTCACACTTCTCTGTTCGACTGCTTTTTTTTCTTACATTTTGTCCAAGACCATTTTTCATTAGCAACTTTCTTTTTCAAGTCAAGGGATAATTTCTCTTTTCTGTGAGTGCATAACTGTGCAAGTGGCCAAATGTGTACAGTCATTTAGCCATTTCCCTGATTAGACTGAAAACAAAAGCCCTGCTTATCAGCACAGGAAGCAGCACTCTGCTTAGGAGCCCATCAAAGTAAAACCGTTTATTCTTTTTTTTTTTTCTTTTCAGCAAAAAAATAGCAGCTCAATAAGAAAAAAAGAAAAAAAAGCTCCTCTGGGATGGTGCTGTATATGTTTGAGATGCTTTCTTTTTTTGGATTTGGTCTTTCATTCCTTGACTTTATCTGTTACCTTTGTTCTGTCTCCTTTGCTTCAGCGCTCGTGTGATTTTTTTTCCAGGAGCACTTTCTCTTTCATCCAGCAACCTTCAACGCTTTCTTATTCAGCCGCCTCGGCCCTGTTACATGACTCTTTGCTTTTGAATCTATCATAACACCAGTGTCTCGTCGTCACAGGAGCTTGCAGGGATCCCAAAGGGAATACTTCCCAGAATTTCACAGCAGCCAAAGTGAAAAGAGACAGGCCGAGCAGCACCAGAGGAGTCCAGGTGAAATCCTTTGGGTTGTTTAAGAGATACTGTGATCTCTGCCTCGGTGCAGAATAATGTAATTTACTGGAGTTATTAAAGTGAGGTATTGGAAAAAAAGTTCTTTCAACTTTTTTTTTTTACAAGTTGAAAAATCCTTGAGGTCTGGTACAGGAGCTTTGTAACCAACCAGGTGTTTCTCAATACATGAGTATAATAGTAACTGTCTCATTTAATTACAACACTGCACCATACTATGCATCGGACAAGACCACTACCTCTACTTTGTCTCTACGGTTCTGATCAACTGCAAGTGAACAGGAAAGGGCGATTTGGAGAAACTTGGCAGGACACGGGCCATTTGCAAGCGAGAACCAGAGGGATTTCTGAAACAGTAATGGGGTGATGAGATGCGATCCTGTCACGGCTCAGTGGTTCACACATGAGAGGTTATCCAAGAATCTGCATGAAGATTGTCCCAAGTGCAGCAGATTTCTCAAATTGTTGGAACTGGTAAAGAGCAGGTGCTCGAATAATGTGAAACCTTCTACACACCTGTGATCCAAAATGGCCATTATGCAAAAAAAACAAACACAAATAAAACTCTATTTTTGGCATGTTTTATATCTTGTGTTCATTTTAGAGCTTTGCAGTTGTATTATTTGAGGGTATTACTATTTTATTAAGAATAATTTATTAGCTTTTCCTGACTTTATAATAGGTAGCATTTGAAGATGCTGAATGCATTACCATTTTGCAAATTACCGGCTATTTATTTGCTAAATTCTGTAAAAAAAAAAAAAACCAGCATAGAAAATGGAAACGGGCAGGATTTCCTTTCTTTACCAAATGTCTTTCATTTCTCAGTACTTGTTTGTCTTTCATTTCTCAGTACTGCCACTTTTCCTGTCAAAAATGAAATAGCCAGATGCCAGATAACGCAAAAAAAAAAATGTTTTAAAAAAAAAACAAAGCAGCATTCACCCTCACTGAAGGAATTGATGTCAGACTTTCAATTAATGTTGAAAATCTTAATCCTTTACAACATAGTTTCTAAAGAAGCAACTTGGAAATCTCCCAAAAGGAATGCTAAGCAGTCCTTAATTAATTGAAAGACAAAAAAAAAACAACAACACCATCGATTTTGTGTCCTCTAATTAAGGATTTCCATCTCGGATCCAGTTTCCATTACCAAAGCCTGCAGCCGGTGGAATCAGCATGTTGTCATCTGATAACAACTGATTGGTCACAGTATAAATCGGGTCGTGTATGATGGAGGGAAATAAAGATACTGACCTCATTAAAATGGGCCACTTCTTCACAGTTTTCCACCACTCGACTGTAAAAGGGCAGACCTGGAAGGAGAGGAGGAATCAAGTGGTTAAAACACGTTTCAGTGACGGCGGTGAGATAAAATTATGTCACGTTGACTGTGCGGACTCACGTCATAAAGAATTTACTGTAAACAGCACAAGAAGAAGATGTTCGATTATCAGGATGTTCTCACTGGGCTCAACACAATTGTCAGAAACCATTTTAATGGTTTAATCCCATACGTACATTTCACATCTCATTAAGCCTCCACTGGAAATAATTATTTGTAAATTAAATTCATTAATTTCATTGAGATTGGGGTCACTTCTGTAGGATTTGAAGGATTCGTGAATATGATGGTCACTAACTATTCCTTCCAATCGGTGCAACATGGGATTGATGCATTTAACTTACCTGAACATGTCAACTGATGCAGGAAATGTTTTAAACAAGAAGCACTGAAAATTGAAGCAAATGCTAACTGACTAAATACTGCATGCTAATGCAAGTGTTATGGCAAATTCTGCACGTCTGCCGATGATTTGCTAATAACTCATTAAATTACAGGACTTTATATTGCAAAAATATTAACAAAAACAACTGAGAGAAATTATTTCTGGCATCGCATATTTCAGAAATAAACTCTGAACTGATTGTGGGGTTTTTTTAATTGCTGACTTTTTTAAGAGTTGAGACATCCTAATCTTGGGAGACAATTAAAAGTAAATGTGCATTGCTTTCCAAGTAATTAGTTCATTTTTGTGAAACTGGTAAAGTCAATCCACTACTTTTAAAAGACACATCTGGCATCTGCATTCATGTCCTTTATTTTAAACTTGAAAACCAGTGTTCATTTATCATCTGGTGACACTCATTCGCTGAGTCTAATACAATAAGACCACATCATGAAGTCTTTTGTCTGCAGAAAAATAATTACTTCTTGAGGGTTGAAATATATTAATATACATATTTGCCTGCAGGATGAAGATCAGTGTGATGAATGAATGTGTTTATTTAAAGAGTCATTTATCAAACTGTAACCAGTCCTGCTGCCATGGATAATCTGTTTACTTTTCTGGCTACAAATCAGCAAAAAAAGAGAAATTAATGACTTGAGTACCTGACAAACAGAGAAGAGACAGCTGTATGGAGCCACAGGAGACACAAAGTCATGCAGACAAGTGAACGCTACCTCTATGACTCACTCTGCGACAGAACAGACACGGAATCAACTCAACTTGCAGAGTTTGAGGACTATTAATGTAACTCGCGTGTTTGCTCTGGTCAGAGATGATAAAACGTACAGAATTCAGCCTCTGTAGAGGTCAGCGAAAATAATAATCTGTTGCCGCCATGTTTGTTTAAGGTTGTATTCAGAGCGGATTGCCATTCGCTGCACAGTCACCTGATGCACTCAGGCGTGATGCAGCCTGTGCTCACCTGCTTGCTTTGTGATGCTCATGAATGGGCTGGGCGGTGTGCATACTGCTTTGTTTTGCTAGTTTGCTTTGTGCATCTGAGGCTTCATGCATTGGTTGTCTAATGTGGATATACACACACAGACACCTGCAAAGTTAATTAAAGCCCCTGTCAGCCAGGCTGTAAATCTAAATAGAAATTAATGCTTTCTCCTGGAATATTGTTTTTCTTTTTTTTCTAATGTCATATGCACTGAAAGCATCAGTTCACATGTCCTCAAACGCCCTGCTGGAAGATGATGCTTTATTCATATCCTATTTAAAGTTTCACCAATACAAAGACTAAAAGTTTAAAAAGTTTTGTTCAGAATTTGTGCTGGAAGTGTCCTCTACTCACTTCCCCATTACTCCTACACTCTCCATAGCCTTATGAAACACACATCCTTTGACATATTGTTTAGAAAACAATCACCGCTTCTGTGTCAGAGCTGGAGAGACAATATTCCTCCTACATCATTGAAAACAGCTGCACTGTACGACAATGTCACTGCTTTCAACCAGCTGAAGATGTGGGTTTGGAAAAAGTAGCTTATGTGAGGCTTATGTAAGGTGCTCCACAACAAATAATCATAGCACTGCTAATCAGCTTGGCTTTTGGCCTTGATGTAACAGTGAGAAACAGCAACGAGCAGAGAGAGAAGTGCCACTGAAAAAAGTGACCGAGAGAAGAGGAAAAAGGACCGGAGGCCATGTTTCTATGCTGAGAAAATGAAAAAGAATGATAGAGACAGAAGTCTGTTAAAGACTAAGAGGACTCACATGAAGGCAGATGAGGAGTCTTTTTTTACCGTTTTTGTGAGGACAAAACAGAAAACATGGAGAGCATTTGTTAATCTAGCCCGGGTGTTATCACAGCTTGATTACTTAAGTATCTCATTGTGTCGCTGCATACTAGGATTTAATTCACTCTGATTTCCTGACTCATTCGGGGGTAAACAATAATTGGTTTGTATCCCTAATCCACTAATAACTGAACAACTAAAAACACAGTAAATATCTGCTCCGGCAGACAGCGTAGGAATGAGAGGAATATTAAGGGAAAGGAAGACGTATTATGATGCTAACAGCAGTTTCAATATCAAGAACTTGTATGAAGAGAAGAGTCAAACAGAGGTGAAATAAGCAAAATTGGACCAAAAAAAAATCACACTATATACCAAAACAGCCACGTGGATGAAACGGCAAGAACTGAAGAAGTAACTTGGATAAGTGACAAGGTGTTTAGCTGATTTGATTCCACTGTTGTGAGACGCATCCTACTTGTTCAAATTATAATATGCATAGACATGGCTGGCACTTGTGCAGCATGTTTTCCACCACCTCAGCAGTCTCAAACCACTTTACAAAATATGGAAATGGCAACAGAATCCACATAACTTCGACTCAATTGGATGACTTTATGGTTCAGTGTCACATAAAAAGACGCTTCAACATAGCAACAATGCAAGGTGAGGGTTTCAAATCCCAAACCTTGAGAAGTACCGCAGCAAGTGAGTCACATTCACATTGACTTTTTAAAAGTGGAAAGATTAGCTTAATTTTTCCATTAACTTCTATCTTTTCGTGGGCATGCTAAACTGTGCTTGTGATCCTGCAGGCTAATTTGTGGAGCAATTCTTTGATATGCCAAGAGCCAAAGATAACACTAAGAATTCCTCAAAGGCTTGTCAGGAAATCAATTAAATTGTAATGCCTCTCCTTTTGGGTCCACTCTTTGACTGTTACTTTTATCAATTAATAAAGTACTACTTTTAGTTGGACTGTTCAGAAAACAACTGAAACCATGAGGCTTATAAGGTGAGAACAGGTCATGGAAGCGATAGTATTTTGTGAATATTTGTTAGCTACATTGACGTATTAACACAGTCTACACAGTAGTGTAGCTTTTAGCACTCTGGCCTCAATGTTTGACTTCCTGTTGGGTTTCGGGGGCTTTTCCATATGGACTTGCATGTTTTTCCCATGTGGGCATTTTTTTCCCCCACTCCCACAGTCCAAACACACAACATTTTCAACCCTATTTTGCCACCAGGAACAAGTGTGTGCTACTGTCTGTCTGAATCTTCTCTCTGAGGATCTGGCCGGAGTATAACCAGCTTTCACCCAGAGTTAGCTGGGCTTCCTTCCAGCCCTCAGCAACTCTTAGTTGGATACAGCAGAGGACGGGCAATCTAGTATAAATGACAATACATTTACTGAATGTTTTTTTTATTGGCATTGGACACACTAATCAAATATTCACAGTGCAAGTTGAAAAAATTATGAAGAACATGAACATAAAAATCCATATTCAGGCTTTAACAAACTTCCTCAAAACAAAATGGAGGGTTAAAGAGACAATAACTGAAAGACTGCAACACTGAATTTGCTGTAAAATTTCTTCTCTTTAAGATCAACAACTGTTGATGAAGAACAATCAATCAACTGAGCAGTTTTTTGTCAAGTACGAGCAGAGCTGGCAAAGGTACTCCCATTCTTTACTTAAGAGGAAGTACAGAAAGTGAGTTTGGCAAAAGTACAGATTCAACTTCTTCCCTTTAGCAAAAGTGAAAAAAGTAGGGATGCTTGTGTTCAACAGGGAACAAGTCAGTGAAAGAAATAGTAAAGAAAGTGTAGATACCCGGAAATACTGTAGTAATTCTTCAGAACTATTTGCATCAGACAGCCTATGCGTTGGCCAAGTTGCACTTGCTTTGCGAGTGCAGATTTCCTTCACACTGTGCAGCACAGCTGGAGCTATGCTTCTGGGTATCGTCGTCAAAGGAGCTCCAACTCCTCATTACATCCAACGGTTGACTTACTTTTCCCACCAGCAATGTGAATATTTAATAGATGTCTTCCATAAGAACACACAAGTCTCAAAAGTGTGGTGTTTATCACCAAGAAATGCTGGTGATTCAAAGGGGTTCATTTTTCAATCAAGACATAACCACCAGCCTCTGTGGACTTTGTCGATGTCTTGGCATCTTGAAGGGTCTGGGTCCCACCAGCAGACCTTTTCCTCTCCAGACAGGAAGGGTGTTTTGGGAGCTGGAAGCACTCAGGAAACTGTGCTGAGTGACAGTCTGCAAGGAATAGGCTCAAAACACACAATACTGGAAGCAAATGCAGATTTAAGACTGAGACTCAAAGTGTGTACAAAGAAATGTTGTCACACAATGTAGATCAACCTTGGAACTGAGAAATAGTAAAAAATGTATGACGTCTGTTAAATTTAACCACAATTAAATGATGGATGAAGAAGAATTCAAAACAGATGGAGAAGGAGTGTTTGTGGAGAGGGTCATAATATTTAAAATGATTTCACCATCTCTGGCAAATTGATTGCCACATGGATAGATTTGACTGGTGGAATCTTCCATGTTTAACTCAATAATGTGAAAATGCTAAACTCATAGCAAAATATAAAGCAGCTGCTTTACTAGAACAGCAGTATTTGAAATGTAACTAACAGTGGGCACCTTTCCTTTCTCTGTTGTTTAATGACAATGCATATCACTACATATACAACAAAATGCAAATTTGACAACAATATTTTTACAATGCTTGAGACTGTAACTTTGTAGAATGCATACATATGTAGAGAAATACAATAATTTAAATTAAATAATAGAGCTTATAATACAACAAAACTATTTCTCGCAGCTTACAACAACTGTGGATGGATTGTATGAATGCATACATTTGACATTGGTGAAAATGATTGCAATAATTCAGAACATGATCATGTTTATAGAGAGCACTGTTACTGTACTGCTGACACGGTATATTTTCTATCTTTTGTGCATTACATTTTCAGGAGATTTTCAGCGTAACGTAAGATTATAACAAATCGTTAACAAAATAACATGATTTGCATTACATGTAGGCCCCCCCACAACATTAATCAGATACTGTAAATACATTCCACAATGCTC
>OMNM01037872.1:0-11361 GCA_900302745.1 Parablennius parvicornis | reverse complement strand
ATCGTGAACAAAAAACTGAAGACGCGTCGCACAAAAGATTTTAAACTAATTAGAAGTGGGCCCGAGTCCAGACCGTGAACAACAAGGGAAATCCACACACTTTCAGCCAAGGAGTAGATGTTTGAGAGCAAAGGGCTGTGAGTCCATTTTAATGTGGCCACTGCATCTGCGCTTACATGATTACACATGATTAATTGTGCTGTGGCTCTAAGGAGCATTCGCAAAGTGGTATATTGTGAAGGCGAGCAGAGAGTAGGGGAGCAGAGGAAAGACTAAAAGCAGCTATTTACGAACTCCGACTTGGCAATGGAGACCAAGGAGGGGAAAGTGTGTGGTCAAGAAGAGGAAGACAGAGAGAGAGAGGCAGATTTGACACTTCACTGCTGCCAGGATGCCAGCTGGGAAACACGGCTTATGTCCTGGCAGTGGTCACTTTGACTCACAATGACACACAGATCCATAAATTATTCCATGTATCTGTTATATCAGCTACTTTCATTGAAATCTTTCCAAGGGGCAGTGCAATGTTTACACAATTAATTCAGTCTCGGATACATCATAGCATGGAGGATTCTATGATGAGAGACGATAATCCACATGTACCCTGCAGTGTTTGTATCAAGTGCTATGGCGACAAACCAATGCTCCATTAAGCCACAGCCGTGTTTCTGCACAATGATACCATTCTTTGCTTTATGCACATTTCAAACCGTGGTTCAATTGGTTCTATTGCTGAAAAGCTGCATCTCTGGAACCGTTTCACTCACGCTGCTGGTTTTTCTACAAAACTCAGACTGCTATTCATCTACTGATGTTAGGTATACGTCAAACACATCTGAAAATGCATTATATAAAGGTAAAAAAAACATTTATTTTCCATGCCCAGATTTAACTGCATTGTTGATAATATGTTGCTATTACAGAATCTTCTCTTAATTTGTTCCTCGGCTCAGTTCGTCATGCTTTTAGTCCACGATTTTTTTCTTCATCACGGAAACTTTTTTTTTTTTTTTTTTTTTTGTCCCAGTCCTTTCCATTCTTCTGTGTACATTAGTCTTTCTGGAGACATTGTTCTTGCTGTCAGTCAAATACAACAGTAATGGAGGTTTTTCTGTGCTACTGTAGCAACATTGTGTGGTCATATTGTGACATCTAGTGGTGATCGATAGGTATTAATTACATATTTTTGCATTTGTCACATGAGCAGCCAAAATAGCAAAAGGTGAACCATATATTCTGTAAAATATAGAAGGCCACTTTGATGTCTTACTCATTTAGGAAAGTAGGCTTCATCTGATTGGTCAGATATACAGTATTAGGTATGTAACTGCTCCATTGATAATCTGGGTCCAGCAGCTTTCGCTCCATATTCTCCTTCCTTGTTTATTTTATCACAAAAAGGGTTTGTCTGCACAAGTTTTTCACTTACTCTGAACTGTTTCCTGCTGCACATTTGATCATTTTTCTTTCAGATTCTGCTGAGTAGTCTTTTTTTTCCCTTTTTTGGTGACACCAGTAGTTAAGGATGTTTTTCTGTGCTACTGTAGCAGCACTCTGTTGTCATACAGTGACATCAAGTGGTCCCACAAGGTATCGACCACATGCACGCACGCCCGCACGCCCGCACAGACACACACACACACACACACACACACACATATTTCTTCTATACTTGCTTGAAATATGAATAGAATACAGAATTACCAGATATAAAATCCAACTATGTAGGAGAGGAAACAAGCCCACAGGGTTCATATGAAATCCTTTCCATATAAATAAAAAAGATTAAAGCACAACAAGCAGACAAAACTAACAAAGTAGTAGGCACAAACAGTCATGTGAACTACATATCAGGTCAGAATCAGTGTGCTAGAATTGGAACCGGACATCATGAAATAGTTTGGCCTTAAAAGGGTCAAAAAGCAATTTAAACAATTTGTCCATAGATTTCCAGTGTTGATGCTTGTCAGTATAAGAGAGTGGTAAATGAGAATGATGTGGTACATTTTGATATAAGAACCACTTCTAAACAACAACAACAACAACAACTTATAGTCAAGGAAATACAGTATTCAGCTATCTAAAAAATGGTAGAATCATCCAAAACATTGCTACTTTTGATTCAATTTTCAAATCACAAATCAAAAATATACCCCACCACTCATACATTTGATCAATAACTCTTGGTTTCCTATCTTGTTAGTGCCACCAGAATTCAGTATTTTATACTTACCAAACTGTAACTTCAAGATCTAAGCCTCAACAAAGATGGAAAAAAGGGCTTTCCATTCATATAGTGTGTGTTTATGTGTACAGTTCTTATGATGGACCATGTTGCTTCGTCGATATGAACGTCCAATGATGTACTAATGTGAAACTCATTCCTAGCCTGGGCTTCTCAGTCAAAAACACAGTGAAAGTAAAAATTTAAATTATCATTTAAAAACAGGCAGCACCACTCACTGATTGCACATTATTTGACAACTTTGTAGCCATGAAAACTGAATTAATATAAACAGCCTGAATATAATCAGTCATGAAGGTGTCAATGCAAATCTGAGAAGACGAATTAACAGGGAAGAAAAGCTACGGCACAAAAAAGTTTCCAAAGTACTCAACAGGAATTATCGTTCATTCATTAGAAAACAAAGCAGGCATAAGTTTCACAAAAACTAGAACTCCATCTGTCTCCACAGGAAATATTAAAATAACTTTCTGTACAGTTTGGACTAGGACTTTAAAGCCAAGCACTTTTTTTTTTGCTGAGGATTTCAAATAACATGCAATTAGATATTAACACCACTGTGCAATTTAATAAGGTTTTTTATATGTATGAAATCTCTTGGCCATTGGTTTTGTGCTAACCTTACCAGCACCGTACCAGATTCACACCAACATTTGTTCTTAAGTATGTGCTTTAAGGAAGTAAACATATTTTAAATTCTAACGATTGTCATTGATGCCGCAGGAGCATCAACGACTACAATTGAATCTCCATTTTAGGACATTTAATGGTAAACACTGTGATTATCTTATTTTTGGGACCATTTGGTTCCTAAAAATCACCTGTTTTGGACATTTTCAGATGACTTAGGCCCTGTTATCTTATTGATAAAAGATTCCAGACACAGTTTGTCCTTTTGGTAGTTAAGATTAAAATTTTGTGAGACTCACTATGATTAAGGCCTCATGTATGGGACATTTTCAAATGAAAATGCAAAACTTTCATTGTATTTTGGGGGCCCATTTACACATTAACAGTGCATGGAGCCACTGCCAATGCAACTTTTTGAAAACGCTCTGACTTCCTCTGTGGTCAAACGAAACTTTAAAAAAGTAAGTTGCATTTGACCCCGGTTCCACAGAGAAATTCAGAGTGTTCTCGAAAAACCTAACTTTCTGGAAATACTGCTACTGCATATGCCCACCACACACCACGTACTAAACAATCATGCAATAGGCTGATACATAGTGAATAGTTCTTCTACAATAATGACAAGAGCAATCAGAGATTTCTGACATCTGCCAGGACCCAGAAAACCGTAAATTGGGGCCTTAAAAGCACAAAAAAAAACAATGTTGGTAATAAATGTTACCCAAGCCACAGTAATACCGTCAAAACTGAAATTTTCCAGCACATATGACAAAAACATCCTGTTGAGTCACAAACCTCAATATCTTTCACTTAAAGTGAAATAAAGATGGCACTAAACTCTACTTTTACACATAAAACTACACATTGATTATTATCTCCATAGCTCATAATCCAAACATTTCACTTCTTCTTGTAATCACGTTCTTGTAAACTTTTTGAGAGGTTACTTATCTTCTTCCCCCAACACAAACGCACACTCACACAAACACGCCACTATTTAAATTCCAGAGGCAAAGCTTTGATCACCACTACATTAGCTTTACATTAGAAACAATCATTAGGGGGACATCAGCCCCACGACCAATTTGCCTTGGGAAAATAGTGGTGCTGGAGTGTGCTGCAGCCCACAGAGGACCAATGAGCCACACCAAACTTGATTAGGCCTCGTCGTAATGTATCACTCCTCCTGGCCAAGGCTTTGCAGATGAACCACTTGTCTTCATATTCAACGTTCGATCTGGGAGGGGCTTGAAACTGGAGTGGACTCATTTTCAAAAGATTCCCTTTGAGGTGGTTTTTTTTTTTTTTTCCACAGCAGAGAGAAGAGATGTGTCAAAAGATTAATGAGCAATGCGTTCCACGTGCTCGGGCGAGGCTGGAGGATTCCAGGTTGGGTTTCTTCAAAGAGACGCTGGTTGGAGATGGAAAAGCGCCGGTTTCACAAGGACCATAGAAACACACACTCAAAACCGTGATGATTTATTTATAAAGCATGTTTTGATGCCCAGCTGAGAAAAAGAGAAGCAACCAAATGTTTTGTTATTTGTATTAAACAGTCTGGAGACAATGTGAACGCTTCCAATCACTCTGATCTACAACAGGTGAGAATCCAATGGATTCACTCTCAACCTGCTCAGTATCTGATGTACAAAAACAGATATGTGCTCTTCAAAAGGTGTAAACAACACAAAAAAAAGCCTTTGTATTTTCATCCGATCAAGGCATTGGAATAATTCAATCAGTGGGAAACACTCCGAAATCATCACGATGATATCGGGAAGAACGACGTTGCTTAGGAGAGGAGAGGAAAGTCAACGGTAACTACAAAAATATTTGTTATTCACTTCCAATCTGAAGTCAATGAAGTTTCATTGGTTCTTATCCAGAAGCTTAACGTACGTAGAAGGACAATAATATGCATGGAAGGTTGCAGGTTCAATTCCCAATCTGTTCCCATGTTGAAGTGTCCTTGAACATGACACTGAACCCACTACTGGAGTGCGGATGAGTGAATGTGATTCAAAATGTAAAGCACTTGAAAACACGCTATAGAAGTGAAATCTATCTTTTTCTTTGTCATTCTGTTGAAATGTTTTTTTTACTTCAGCAGCTGATGGAAAACGTTCTCAGCTTTCAGAAAAAATATTCATAGTAGACGAGAAACCTGAATATATTGCCATCCACTAGGGGTCAGCACAAACTACTGATACACTTTACAAGGCTGATGTGATTGATATCTCAAAGGACCATGAATCTTTCAGGGTCAAGATATTCAAGTTTTAAATCTTTTAGCCAGTCTCCGTTTTCTGCATCATGGGGCAAAAAGCTTTAAAATCCTCTCTGGAGAGCAAGTTAACTTTACTGGCAGTAATAACATTTAACAGTAGGTCAATGTCATTGATGGTGTACACCTTTGGTCCAATTGGAAACTTGGTGAAAAGTGATCTCACATTAGTTCAGACTGCGGTCATAACCGACTAACTGACAATGATTTAATTATCCCCATGGGGAATTGCTTTTTGCACTTTTACCTATGGTATTCCAAGAGGTAGTTTGCTCAGGGACACACAGCGGTGACCTGTCCACTGTGGGATTGAACCTGTGAACTTCAGATTCCAAGTCTGCCCCAACTCATTTCTACCATTCCACAACAAATCATGCATTTTTTGTTTGCTTTTAGATGGTCGAGCTACAATTCAACTTAAATGATAACTCTTCAAGTAAGAATTAGCATTTTAATTTCAGAAAGGTTTTGGGTTTACATACCAACGTTTTGAATATTATGCATTTTATTTGTCTTTGTAATAAACACACACGTACACATAGAACAATATGATATAAACATTAGCATTGGCGTGTACACTGACATTCGTATGGACAGACGACAAAGTTGGATTGTTATTACGCTGACTCGACTATAAAACTACAGCACCAGTAGAATGTGGACTGGGAGTCATGACACTCTCAATCATTACTGTCCATCTACTTGTGCATGTGCAAGTAGCAGTGTTTCCGTCATCTACATGGCGATGCAGCATTAGCAGAAAGTTGTGTTTTCGCCTGTTTACAGGACGATTGGAGTCGGCGCTCTCAAATAGTGTCCAAATGACACTGATGTTGTGTAAACAGACATCCAGGAGCAGCGAAAGTTCTACCTTTTCACTTGAAAACATTGTTGTCTGAGATATTGACAGAATTGTCTGAATTTTTTTTGGTGATTCAAAATAGAAGAAAAACTATGAAAACTGCAACACTGGAAAATCTCATTTTCCTAACGTAGTATTAAAATCATCTCTAACGTGCAATAAGACAATAAGAGTATGGCCTATCATCTTGTGAAAGTCAATAAAAAAAGGAGACTCTTTGAACGTGAAGCCTTCACCGACATGCACCGAGATGGGCTCATTTTCGGGGGCGGAGAGCCTCTACATCACCGGGCGCCGCCGCGAGCGGCCATCAAACCTGTGCCACGACAGCTTTATGTGAGCATAACGGCGGCCATTTTGTGGCTGGGGGTAAGTTTCAGGGAGCAGATGGGAGTGAACTTTAAACTCAGCGGGGAGAGCGCGGCAGCGTCAAGCTGACAGTGGGGCTGGCCTGCCTGATGTTTGATTAAGAGGCTCGCTGACCTTTCCGGAGCTCCAGGGGGCGCTGAGATACGCTCGCACCTGACAGCCGACCAGTCAAAACCTTCTCATTATGGCCCGAGTCTATCACACCTGTTCACCAGCTTTTTCCTCTCTTTTTCAATAGGGGGGAGGTAAAAAAAAAAAAATTAAATGCCATGGGTTTATGAAAGACAAGTACAAGATGAGGAGGGTGTCAGTGAAACAAGGTGTGAGAGGCTAAATGTGGGGATATTGAAAAGTTTGATAAGGGGTCAAATGAGGGAGTGAAGAGGAAAAAAGCACACGTGCATGTCTGCGCTATTTCTCTTAGGGCTTTTTAATGCTCAACCCAAAGAATTTCAGGCTCCAAAAATTACATATCAGTCGATAAATAGAAGCTCAGACGAATCATACAGCTCCTATGATGAACACAAAGGGGTCCTCTGAGCACTCATGCCTCTACCAAAGATTATAATTGATGGCCGGGAAGAAGCTGAGGCAAGTCAATACGACATGATGAATCGGGCCTGTGTGGTGGCATTGGGTGTGCGCCGCTACTGTTCATGACAAATTGGCCATGTCAGGCTGCAGGTATTTCCCTTACAATCAATACGTACTGACAAAAGGCCTGCTGAGGCCAGCTTTAGTTTATAATCACGGAGACAAGAAAGACCGCGACACAAACTAAAGTCTGGGGGAGTTTTTTTTCTTCCTTTCTTAAAGTTTTACACAACACGAGCTGTGGCTGCAGAGTCTTAAGTAAGAAGAATGTGAGGAATATAGCTTCAAAACTAAGGCCAAAGAGTTTTAGAGTTTCTTAAACACGATTTCACAAACTCTGAGTTTATAGCACAGCATCTAAAAAAAATGAATTTCATTGAAATCCACTCCAAAATCCTCTGAATAAAGTAAAAAAAAAAAAAAAAATACAACTTTCAGCATCTTTCAGCTCATTATTTGGAACTTGTAGTCTAAAATTTTACACCATTGTGCAACTTTTCAGTATTCCCTATGTAGACTACTTCCTTTACATCAAAGAAGTGGATAAGGACATCCAATAGCAAGTGACTGGAGTAAAGTATTTTGCATCTAAGACTGTGGGACATCAAAACATGGATAAAAATATGAAACTGCTATTGTATCAATGTGTAAAAAAATATATTTCTCCAATATTAGCTTCTCTGGATTGAAATCCTTCTTTTAACCTATGAAGTTACTAACAACCAGGCTCAATCATATTTTAAACAGATGTTAGTCCCATATCACCTCAGAGGCAGCGCTTTCAGTTTTCAGGCTAATGTGGAACCAGATCCAGTTTCAGTTAGAGAAACTAACAGCCTCAGCTTTTTATTTCAGGTTTAAAATACTTATATGTAATTAATAAAGCTTAGAGATAGGGCTGGTTCAGGCCACATTGGACCATTCTTTAATGAAGCTGCGGCATGTTTAGACTGCTGGGAGACCGACACTGAGCTTCTTTTCCTTTGTCACTCTCCATGTTTCACTGATCACATATCACTAACATCTCTCACCCTTTCCTTCTTTCCCTCTATCATTTCTTCTGCAACCACACCAAAATGGCTGCATGACACTTTCTTAAAAATAATAGCATACTTTTAATGAAATAGTTGTGGATAATATCCTTTGGATAAAAAGGGTCAGGCGGGACAAAAACTGCATCCCTCAGTCCGTAACATTCAGACGAAGCACATTTGAAGGTCAGCGCCGTCACTAAACATATTACCCACGCCAAAATGGGCTGGTACTGAATTCTTTTGGTGCTCTGCCCAGTTTGAACGCAGCCATTGTAAATCTCTCCCTCTCCGTTCTCCGAGACCTCTTATAATAGGTCTGGTGTGTCTGTACAAGTGATCATAAAGATGCATCAGTGTGCCTCCGGGCCCATATTGTTCCTGCAATCGTGGATACCTGCCAGTGAGCATCTGCCCGATCAGTAGGGACCGGCCAACCAGCCCAGGATGCGACTGTAATCCATTAATTCAGCTCCACCGAGCTGCCTGTACAGTGTGAGGCTCCACCACGCAGGGTTTTTGAAGGTGGCTCCATGTTAATACGTGTGCAGCCAGACAGTTCTCTCCTGTATCTGAGCAGAAATTTCATATTTCAACTTTCCTGGATGCTTTGAGGCATCGATCACAGTCCCCCGTCACCAAAATTCATTAGTTTCCGTTGAACGAGCTTAAATTCACTCAATTACACTACAGTATGTCTGGAGAACTTGGTAAACTCACTGTAGCTCCTTCGTGTTCCCGTCTTTTGATAACCTCAAGCTCAACCCTTCACAAAGTTACAGACTCTCGCAGAAGTATAATAAATAATAAACCTTGAAAGAAATGTATCCGCCCGCATCGGAGAGGTGTTTCACCTCATCTTGACTCCACGCACCTCGTTTCATTTCATTACTTTTCTTTTTTTTCTTTTTTTTTTTTTTTTTGCAAACGAAGTATCTGTCAGCTCTGTGATGGGGAGTGTTTGTCTGCCTCTGCCCGTCGAAAGCTGCATTTAAAAGGATCTCATTTCTTTGTTGTTTTGGGGATTACGCTCTCAATTCTAATGAGCCATGTCCCGGTTAGCTCGGGAGACGGCTCACTCGCGGACATCTTGTTGTGTTTTTCTTGACTGGAGGAATCAAGCTGAATGTCTCCAGAGTTGGAAATTGCTCAAACACCCATAGCGTGAAAGTGCCCTCCAAGTTGGGACTAATGTGTGGCGGAAGGTCCGTGAGGCATTCGAGAGACCTCCAATTAATTCAAACGAATCCCTGACATCAATGTTATAATTAATAATATATTAGTTGCACAAGGCATGGATGCAGAAACGTTAATTTAGCAGTGTTTATGAGCCCCCCCTTTGCATGCACCACAAGGTAATATTCCTCTGACGTCTAGGGAATACACAGCACCCCCCCTCTACAACAGGTGCTTTTTCATTTTCTGTCTGACTACCTTTAATGATCTCATTAGACAGACACTCTGAGCAGGAAACGCCTGTGGCACCTCTGCTGCACGGCGGGGAGCACAACAGAGGTGGGGAGCGGGGAGGCCGGGCGTCTGTGTAATGTCGGGGCTGCAACAGAAGAAGCTTACTTACGACACGGACGTGACTCCGAGAGCGTATGAGGAAGCGGAGGAAAAAAGGCTAATTGAATTACTCGTGTGGGAAGCTCTTGTGGTCACATCGAGGTTAACGGGGGAAGCTAAGGACCCCCGTTAGACAGACTTGAACATCATTACCCAGAATTCATGCCAGCAGTTTACCCCACCCAACTTCTACTGTTAGGTATAAAACGGTGCAGATTAATCACAGCCTACCTGTCGGCAGTGTAGGAGGTGGGAAAATGCTTCTGTGGGCCAATGAGACAATTCTGACGCAGACGTCGACAATCATAAATTTGACTGTTTTGAAAGCTATACATGTACAACCAGACTTTAAAGAAGGTTTTATATACAATGTGTTTCATTCGATGCACCATCAATCTAAAAGAAGCTGGTAGGAAACAATTAACTAGGTCTTCACTTGCTCCATTATAGTCATTATTGTCTTAAATCTTGTTTGTTGGTAATTGAATAACAAACAGTGGAAGATGTGGTGGTGAGTTGCAGGAAGTTTGAGGGTGAAAGAAGGGTTATGATGGAGGCATTGAAGAAAGAATGGGAGGAGGGGGAATGAAGGACATACTGGGGTGGGAAGGAAGAGGAAGGGGCAGAAGATGTTTAAATTGGTTTCTAAAGGACTATTGGGGAAAAAGCGGTGGGAGCAGTGGGAATAATATAGACTATCTGGGATCAGCGGATGGAATCGGTGTAGCTTCGCGAAACCAGATGAAGAAGAGGAAGACGAAGGGAAAAAGTCATCAGGGTGGGAAGGCTGCTGATACAAGAGAGAGGGAAACAGTCATCAAGGACGACAAGAGCTGTGGGAAACAATGTAGTTAGATAAAAACAGCAAACGGCGGCACTGCAACCTTATAGATGCAAACTGTCGGTAAATCTAAAAGAAGAATTTTCCAGCATCTCACACTATTTGGTTGGAGAAGTGGACTTGGGATTCAAACTTCGCATTCAAGAAATAGGATGGGTAAATCCGGTAAAAGGAATTTCCCAAAGGGATTATTAAAGCAGCTTTTTTCTTCTTTCTTCTCCCCTCAACAAAGTACACATGGACCAAAAGACACATGATCACACTCAGAACTATTGGGTCAAATTGGATCACCAAAGTCAACTTTTGTGAGGAAACCAGATTACCAGGGGAAAAAAACTGAAACCTGAACATGGGACCAGGACAACAGGGCATTCAAACCCAGGGCATTTTCTCTATGAGGTGAGAGTGGTAAAAAAAATACACTCTGCAGCCCTTAGAGCCAAGCATTAATGCATATCATGTAAACTCCTTCCGGAAAGGTTCCCAAGTCTAACCTGAACTGCCCAGGAGGATTATTTTGCTATGAGGAAATAGTGCTAAGGCAGTGGTTAGCACTCTTGTCTCACAGAGAGATAGTCATAGGCTTAAATAACGGTTGTAACGCTGGATTTCTCCCACAGTCCAAAAACATGCATGTGAAGTTGATTGGTGAAACTAAGTTGGACCTAAGTGTGAGCCATTGTGTGGTTGTCTGTCTCTTTGTGTTTTGAATGTGATGGACTGGAGACCTGTCCAGTACTGTGACCTCGCCTATGACTTATCTGGGATTGGCTCCAGTGTTGATGGATGAATGGATGGATGGATGGATGGATGGATGGATGGATGGATGGATGGATGGATGGATGGATGGAGGGAGGGATGGATGGATGGATGGAGGGATGGATGGATGGATGGATGGATGGATGGATGGATGGATGGATGGATGGATGGATGAAT
>OMNM01037871.1:0-17500 GCA_900302745.1 Parablennius parvicornis | reverse complement strand
AAATCTAGTGTAAACCTGCCCACGGTGATTTAGAACCAACATGATCACTCCGCTTGCATTTTTCCCCTTTTCTCATTCACCTTTCTACTGCGTCGCCAGCTTTGGAACTCTGTGAGATGATGATTTAATGTTAGTGCTGTATGAAAGAGGAAAATACAAATAATAAAAGTTCTTAGTATTCTGAGTCGATTGGATTCGTGACCTCTGCGGTGTTTGCGACTTGTAATCTAAGGGTTTCTGCCAATGAAAGCAAGTTATTAACACAAAGGTCAATCTCGTTTAACCGCCGGACACGGAAACACAATAAAAGTGTGAACCACATAACAGCATGACCCTTAAAATTATTCAATAGCTGGAACTTGTGTCCATGCTAATGTACATCTTTTTAAATATTAAGGATAAATGTGATTGTAGATGCGGCGCTCGTAGCAGAGGATATTGACTTTGTAGCAGATTCTCTCGAGGTCGCACAGAAAAGGTCGCCAGACGAATTCCTCTCATGGCCCCTTCATTCTTCTCTGCTCCCAGCCGAACCTCGTCAATAGTTTGCGTCTGCCCTCGGGGGGCTATTGTTCTCCTCTGAGTGCCCCTCGGTCCTTATCACTTGTAGCTGAGGCACAGATTTGCAGCTATTGATCTAAAAAACACAGAGCTTTCATCCTGCTGTTCTCATTGATCCTCATGGCCAAAGCCAGATACTTTTTCACTTTGATTTTACCTCCGCTTCTAAATTTAGCACGGATGAAGAGCTGTTGTTGGTAAAACTGTGTGATAAGATGTTTTATCAATTATACTTTGATACATTCTAACAAAAGACAAACAAAAAGTGAGTTAGTCTTTTTTGGTCTGTGTTGTATTTGACATTTTGGTAGCTGCTAATGTATCTACATGATAAATATTATATATAGTAAAACTTCTCATGTCGGGGACATCAGAGTGACACATGAGGACAAATTGTAGGACCAGTTGATATTAGTAATAGTATAATAGTATTACTTTATACTTTTGTGTGCCCGCCTCTCCTTTGAGCTCCTCCCTATAGTGCCTCTCCCGTCGACTTTGTATGGGATCCTTTTTTTTTTTATGTTTTTTTGGGGATTTATTTGGAAACGGTTTGCCGAATCATTAAGTCATAGCAACAAATTCCCGAATGTGCTGCACCTTTTGAATGTGCATTTTGCAGTTTATAAGTGCTATATAAGTGAGGTCCATATACCATTTAGTTTTATTTCTATTCTCTCTTTTAAGTTCAAATATCTTTTCTTGAGCAATACAGATTCATATACATTGTTCTTGTCAAGCATACAGGGCTTTTGTCTTGTCTTTATTTTTTATGAATAAAAATCGTATGCTTAAATTGAAATGGGAAAGTGTATTGTTGGAAAGAAGAAGGCGGCGTTGATTTACAGCCTTAACAGGAATAATTTCACCCCCTCAGCCCAAACACATTTTTAGGGACCGTCTGCAAATATTTGCAAAAGTGCTACAACAGCGAATGTAGATGCAAACCGAATTTCACCGTCAAACCATGTGTTGTAGTTTTATCAAGTGAAGGCTGCGGTGATTTTGGTGACACTGCATTGAATAGCACTCATGTTATTAGGTATTTTTGTGGTATCTGTCTTTGCTTTTGCAGCGGTTTGTAATCTGCAGACATTCCCTGCATGTGTGTGAGCTGAGGGGGTGAATTTATTCCTGTTCATGCTATAAATCCACGTCGTGCCACTTGTTGTCTAACTTTGGATTTCCAAATGGAAATGCATCGTAGATTTTGTGTGACATTTGTGTCTGTGTGAGAGAAGGAGTTTATTTGTGAGCCCACATGTGTATGATGTGGCTCCTGGTATCTGACTGGTAGCTTTTAAAAATGCGTGTTCTTCTTCTTCTTCTCTTAGGTTTAATGACAGTGTAATCCGTCAAGTTGAATTACCGCCATCTACTATTTCTAGCTAGTCAACGCTGTTCCCACCTACTCAGGTGTTACTCCTCAATAGCTCAACAGCGCCCCCTGTTCTCTGTTTTTAGCCGCACGGGCCTTTGATGTGCTGTCGTCTGTAAATTTTGCCAATCACTTTATTGGTTACTTGTCTAACTGTGAAAGCACTTTGTGAACAGCAGGTTTTAAAAAGAAAATAGATATATTATTACCACTGATATTATGAGTAAGATTGCTTTTATTATAAAACGCCTCTCTCCGTCTCTGCTGATTTTCCCACTTCACGGAATACGACCTCACCTCATAAATCTCCCTCCTCCCTCTCTCCTGCCTCTCCCTCCTCTCCTTTTTCCTGTATCTTTGCGGCCTCTACTCTGGCTTTCTTCTCTGCTATTTCTATGTTGCTTTTCTCTTTGTCAGTCATGGAGGTGAGCCTCTCTGGTTTCATAATCTTGTCTGGAAGGACCTGGATTTCTTGATTTGTCCTGTTTTGGTCTTCCATGTCCTGCTCGATCTCCAGGATCCAGGACGCCTCTTGCTCTGTGGGCAGCTTCTCCTTTTCAACTTCACGTTCTGTCGAGGAATCTACTCGGGCTTGCTTGGTTGAGCCGATTGTCCGATTTTAGCTCTTCATTTTGTGCTTCCATTTTGTAAAGCACCTTTCCCAGATATGAGTCACAAGGTGCTGTACAGTACTAAGGACAAGAACTAAAACAGATAAAGTCAATACAAATGGCTCCAGCTGCAGCCGACAGCTGCTGGTCGCACAGCATCGTAGTTGAGATCATTGGCTTTGCCTTGCTTATGGACATCGTGACAATCTGGAAAGATTTCCACTAATGGAGCTTCTCCAGGCTGCCGAGTCTGTTTAGTGAGATCAAATGAATTGACGTGAAGTTCAGTTGGGACATCCAATATATCAAATGGAATGACGTCATCAGTGAGCCGACATTGTCTGTTGATGTCATGGTAACAGGTACCATGGCAACTACAGAATGTTTTACAATAAGAATAAGAGTGTTTATAATTGCCACCTAGATTAGTAAACTTGTCTCCTTGGCACTAATGCAGGCAAAATAATTAAATGGTTGGAATGTAATCTTTGCTTTGCCTCTTAAAGAGACAGGCACACGAATTAGTTGATTTTTAGGTCCTGTATCAATCACTGCAGGTGGTTAAAAAAATATATAAAAATGTACAAATAATTCACTTGAGTGTTGAGTATTTATTTGTGTAATATTCTGATTTTTCTTGTCTTTTCTGCTCCTTCCAATGTGTCTTTGTGTGTGGGGTTGTGTATTTCCTCCACCTGGGTTCTGATCGTGTTGCTTGTGTGTGTCCAGGGTGTGACGTACTGCGGGGAGAGCTCTGCCAGCACTCTGACCATGGCAAATGTTCCCTGGCACCAGGAAGTGGTCGCCTTCGTCCAGCAGCTGGCTGACATGCTGCCTCAGTATGAGATCGCCTGCGAGCACGAGCATTCAAACTGTTTGCTCATTGCACACACCAAGGTAAGAACACCGCGGCGCACAATCACACACAAATAGACTCGGCAGAAAGATTAAGGGCGGTTGTGTTTTCAACAATTATTCCAAATGCACATGCATTTCTCAAAATATCCACCAATGCTGAACACCTTTTTTTTGTTGTTACCTTTTGCTTTTGTTTTAAACTTTTAGTTATATATATATTGTGCGAAATGTTTTGGCTCTATTTATCCAGCAATGTGTTTTATATTTAATAAACAGTTCTCCATATGCTATAACAAAAAGTGTTTTTTTTAAATGGAAAATCTCAGACGTATCACATTTTTTGCAAACCACCCTTCCAGATTTTCAGCAGCAAATGGGGAGTTTAGCGATGGACAATTAGTAAATGAGCCTTCAATGTTGTATGGAAAAGGAAAAACAGTTTACTTTAAACGTTTCAAGGTCTTTATTGTTGTCTCCATGCTGCCACACGTCAAGAACATTGTTTACTCAAGACCAGCAGCAGATGTAAGCATAGAGTTTGGAGAATAAAAGAATAAAATAAAATAGAATGAATGAAAATAAAGGAATCTGGATTAAATAGTGCAGCAAATAAAGTAAAAACAAAACCCCAAAATATTTATTCCCAATAACCTTTGTCACAACATAGAAATAAACTACCTAAGACCAGTTTCCCTACTCCATTTGTGTGTGAATGTGTGTGTGAAAGAGTGAATGTGATTAACAATGTAAAGCACATTGAGGCTAGAAAAGTGGTATATGAGTGAAATCATCTTACCGTTTTACAGTCTGTAACTAGATGCCCGGGAGATTTTCCTCACCTAAAAACTGAATTCAGAGGCATCAAGGTACAACGGAGACGATAATAATTTGGTCTGAACTTTATTAAAAATGTGTCAACATGGTCACACTATCTTGTCCAATCTTGCGACCCAATGTCTCAGAGTGTTTGTTTCTATCTCTGGTGTTTTTTTTTTTTTTTTTTTACAGCACCTGTTATAATCCTGAAATGTAGGCCTGCACCAGTCATCACAGAATTTAAACAAGAAATACATTTAGTTTTATTAACTCACACATCTTTTCATGAGACACCTTTGTTTTATCAGGTAGTCATTATTACTGTGAAACACAATAACAGAAATCAAACGAAGAAGTAGCCAGTTATATGTATTTGTTTCATACATGTTCATGGTTGTGGATATTGATTTAAGTTTAGTGCCTGGATGTGGGAACCTGGTTCTTTTTCCTGGAATTGGATATGGTGCAAAACTCCCTAAGTCCACAGTTGTAATGATTTGCTTTGTCAACCTGTGTAAAAGTGAGCAGCTGAATAGAGACTCACTCACTTGTTCTGCACAGAAACATGTGCAGAAAATATATATTTGCGAGGGAATTATGTGTATTCCCAAGTTGTAATATCAATTCTCTTTCAGAGTAGCTTTGCTGAAAACTAGGCTTCCCTCTGCAGGTTGCTGTGATTTTCTTTTCTTTCTTTTTGTCCGTCCTTTTTTGATCAGTGGTGTCATTCAGTCTCCCGTCTGCCCTCTTGTTGAAATATGCAGCCATCAGAGTGGTTTTACTCCGACAGGCACGCCGCCCGAGACGGTATCAGTCGCTGCTGGCCGCCGCCACCGAGAGAAGCTGTCCATCAATAATTGATGAATGATGATTAAATGTTTTCTTGGCTCTCTCAAGACGGTCGGCGCACAAACACACAGATATAAACCGCTCGCCGTACTCGGTGGATTAGCTGAGGTTTTTTTTTTTTTTTTTTTTTAAGTGCACAAACTCCTAATCCTGCTTTGTTTTTATATACTTGCAGCTTGTTTTCTCAGGATTGCTTACAGAGTTATTCACCTGCCTGGTAAATATGCGTCTGAGGATTTCTTATGAGGAAAAAGAACACCGTGATAAAAGGCACATGACGTATCTTTTTAGAAGCTTTGCCAGTGAACAATGAAGTGCTTATTTTGTGCCGAATTTAGTACAAAAAGTAAAAACTGCTGAAGAACAGGAACTAAAACATGTCATTATCGCATTGAAAAGGATTTATCTGTCCAAACAGACAAATACACAAATAGATAGTCCTTTAAAAACACTGCACACATCTAAAAAATACTCTTTTTTTTTACACTGTATTCAAAATATTTTGATCTGCTTTAGTGCAGAGAAACAAGCGTGCGAACCCATAAAGTGTAAAAATGCAGATCTATAATTGACCTGGTGATCTCACACACACACAAACAAACAAAACAAACAAACACATTCCCCACTTAGAAGCAAGAAAAGCTTTTAAAAACTTTTGTTCACTCAGTCCCTCTCCAGCGTGGACATGATCAGTATTTCACTGGACTGATTTCCACTTGCCTCTCGTCCCCGCGCTCTTCTATTCCAGGGATTTTTTCATTCTTATTTCTTTGTCATGCCACGTTTCTCTCAGGAACACAACAGTGCAACACTTTCACTCATTTGCACCACTTCACCTACAAATGTCAGTGTCTGTTGCACACACACACACACACGCACACGCACACACACACTCACTCCTTTCCACTTCCTGCTCCAGGTCACGCAGACACACTGTCGGTCTGCGTGTTGTTTAATACGAGCACTGGCTGAGCCACCATGAGAAAAATGAACAGCATTTAGCACTCAGTGTATTTTTGAGGCTATTTAAGCTTCTCCGGAGAATATCGTTCTCTGGAAGGAGGAAAAAACAGGAAAGAGCTTCAATTTGAAACACATATAGTACAATCCCTCCTTTTTTTTGTCCTATCTGCCATGTTATACTGGAAGCTCGTGCACTTCAACTAAAATAAACTGAAAGACTGAACTTAAAAGTGAACATGAAATTAAAAGATATGTGTAAAAACATGCGTAGCGTCTATCTACGCACTGCCCTAGGAACTGAGTTGTAGTTATACCAGGTATATTTCAACCATGTTAATCATGTATCGTTGCTTATATATGATCCCAAAAACTCTTTAGCATGTAGCATGTAGCACAGCTCGGACCTGATTGGACAAACGTATCACCCAGAGCTGTCTGCCCCTGGAGCTCAAACCAAACCAACATGGCGGCATGTTCTGCAACAAATCCTTACTGACACATATTAAAGCATCTTAAATTGTTATTTTTCTTTTCTCTAAAAACTTTCTTTTGATTTAATTAGTTTCTGTCCCTTTATGGTTGCTTTATTATGGCTCAGTTTTTTTGTTTTTTTTATCACTTCTTTTAAAAGAGTGAACTGCGGACACATTTCCGCATTGTGGCTAATAAACTGTTTTCATATTCATAAATTTTCCACTTCATGTCAGCGTTTTATTGTTCCCAGTCCTCAGGAATGTCCTCATAATGGTCACACATTGTTAGCATCGACTCCTGAAGTCACATCTGACGATTTCATGGGATTTATTACATTGTGGGGGTTTGGCTGTGCTTCTCTGGCGCTTCTAAAGAAGAAAATAAAACCTCACATTCAGTCGACCTAATTTCAAGGAGACTAAAATTATTGTTTGTCAGAAAAAGTTATAATTTACAGGCTGTGTGTGTTTTTGTCGTCAGTGACAAAAAGCCTTTAATAATTAAGAGTTGCTCCATTTATTAATAGTGGCTGTGAATTTGAATGACGGGACACAAAGCAAACAGCTTGGAACAGTGACTTTAAATATGCACAATGAGCGGAAAGCCTTCAAACCCTTAAGAAAGAAGCTGAACTCCCCACACAGAGTCTGAAGTTTGCTCTTTTTTGAACAAATGTGTGAAATAAGGACCTCATATAACCTTCAATATAGAAGCATATTTCCTCTTAATATAACAAAGAAGAGGATTATTATCACAGGTCTGTTAATATTTATGTCCGGTCATGTAAAAATGTAAATACATTTCAGGGTTTTTAACATGAATGAATCATAATGAGGGACAATTAGACTCTTAATTCTATAATACTCAGTAATGAAGTCTACAGCAGAGGTGGCCTCATTTCTGCCTGTTTTTAATATCATCATCCTACAACAGGCCTGAATAAAATGATTGTTTATTTGGTCTTCACTTATCTAACGCTTTACAGCTTCACGAGCAGCCCCAAAGCGCTCTACATAGTTCACCACATTCAAACATTCACACACCTGCTGCAGCCTTGCGAGGCGCTGTCACTGCCAATGGAAGCAATTTGGGGTTCAGTGTGTTGCCCAAGGACACTTTGGCATGGAGACGGGAGGAGAGATCGTAATCGATCCTGCAACCTTGTGATTGGGAGGCGACGGAGCCATGCCGCCCCATAATGCTAGTTATATGCAATGACACTGAACATGACCATTGTTATCGTAATACACTCATTATTGTAACTTATACAGAGAATGCAATAATATAACAACACAAAACTAAATTATATTCTCAATATAAGCAGGTGATCATTTCGTATAAAACACTATAAATTCTTGACCCTGTTGACTCTTTCTGAAGACTTTGTATTTTTGGTATTCAACCAGTGTTGATTCAGTCCTGCAGCTGCAGGGCAGATAAATGTTCTCTTCAGCTGCTTTCACCTTTTCACTGCAACTCTGAATCGTTCTCATAGAAGTTGAAACTTTTAATATTGTAAGTTTACAAAAAAAAACCCCACCAAATAATTCCCCTCGCATGTAAAGGAACCTTTTGCTAAATAAATACCTACAAAATCTACATAAGTACAAGAACAAAGAATAAATCCTTCACTACTTTCCACCTCTAGTCTGATGTAACAACTTAAAATTGTTTCGTCAGTCGTAAAGTACAAGAGCAGCAAAAGCAAAGACACAAAGAAAGTAGAGAGGAGGAATTTAGAATAAAAATAAAATTAAAGTTTAATCAAAAACTAGACGCTTGAATGCACCTCAGTGCCGTCTATGTAAATATTTTGTGTGCGTGTGTGTTTGGACGGTCATCAATAATCCAGCAGACTTTGGGAGCTGAAGGCATTTTTAGGTTCCTCCAGTGAGCGTGGGGAGTCTGATGTTTCGCTGTTAAGTGTCTTCAGTGGCCTGGATTGTTCCTGCAGCAGAGTCTCGACAGGAAGTGAATCCAGAATGTGATTTCCTCCAGGTTTCGATGTCAACTTACGTAACAGAAGAGCTCAAAATGTGACTCAGAGAAGCACATCAGTCTCTTTCTGTGGGTACGAGGCGGTCCGACAGTCGGTTTGGTCTTTTGTCCTTCGACTACGGTGGCCCAGAAGGGCCAGCACCACAACGCAATAGCAAAAAGCCACAATGGAAGTGCAGTGTAGACGTACTATTTTGATCAAGAAGAGCCCAATGACAGGTTGTGTCGACATATATTAATATTGTAGGTCAAGATATTTAACTGTTGTAATAGAAAGTAGAGGGCTGAGCCTGTTCTCCGACCACTGCACACATTCCTGGCTTTTTATTGTTGTGTTGTGGCTTTTTGTTGTGTTGTTGTGCTTTTTTGTTGTTTTGTTGTAGGTTTTTATTTTCTTGTTGTAGGTTTTGTTGTTTTGTTGTAGGTTTTGTTGTCTTGTAGGTTTTGTTGTTTTGTTGTAGGTTTTGTTGTCTTGTAGGTTTTGTTGTTTTGTTGTAGGTTTTGTTGTCTTGTAGGTTTTGTCCCTTCCTGGCCACCATATTCAACCTGCGGTCATCATACCTTTCTTCTTCATGAGCATTTGTGTCATTTCCAAACTTTCTTTATGATCATTTAACTTCAAGGTTTCTGTTGGTGTGGTGTTTCACACTGTGTCACGTGGTGTGTCACATTCAAAAGAAAATCAGGAAGTAACTTGTGTAAATCTGGAGAATGAGATTCCTCAGTGGTAAACAGTTCAGCACAAGTGACCATTTAAAGGCCGATACTGTTTGCACGTGAGGCTTCCTCCTGTTGTTTCATTGAAAAAAGCCGTCATACGCTCGCTGTGATTCTCAGCTGAGAGTTAGAGCGAGAGGCCGCCTCCACCTCGCCGTCAGCTTTGCTTTTGTTGCTCAGAGACTGAAATTGTTTGCAGAGTTGTCAGCTGAACAAACGTCATCTTTTCACAGAAACTTTAACTCTCAATAGGCACCACTTTCTTGTTTTTTTGGGTTTTTTTCCTATTTGCTCCTCAGGCTTCGTTAGCAACGCAGCTTTCCTCTTATGGTGGAGGATCAGCACCACGTCTTTAACTGGGTGAACAGTCCTACGTCCTTCACTTTGAATCGTCGTCTCTCAGAAATATACTGATGTTATCTCCTAGTTTTTATTTTATATTGAAATGTGCTTCAGTTTGAGGGACGTCTGAGAATTGCAAACTTTAGTGAAGTCCTTCGGGTTACAACAAAGCGGCTACACTCACCCGAAAGAGCTTTGAAATTGTGAAGGCTAAAAGCTAAAAGCTAATAGCGCTGAGGTCAAAACCAAGAGAGACACATTTGCCCCCCTACTGCTTTACAAAGTTTGTCTGCAGCCATGGAGTGAATGTCTCATGTTTCTTTCTTCAACCTGCAGCTCCCTGAAGCAACATTTTATCTTACTTTATACACACAGTCATTTTCAAAAGGACTTTTATCTCAAATTATAAATTCTTATTTTTTTTAAAAGACACAATAACTAAAATGTGGAAAAAACCTTGAAAAGGGGTCAAATAGCTAAAATGTAATCCCTTCCTGTAAATAGTGTTTGCTGTATTTCACTTAATTTCATCCTTTCTGTGATTATATTAGCCAGCGTTAAACCTTGTACATGTTCATATTTAAAGATTACTTATTTAATTTCTATCTTATTTGATATTCAACTTTCTTTCTGTTTATTCTGTGTGGAGCAATGCTTCTGGGAATTGTCCCTGTGGGATCAAAGTATGTCTATTCATTTGAAAATGTCAAAAACAAATATTTACCATCCCAAAATGTAATTGAGACTTCATAAAGGCTACATACAGATACAGTTATTAAAACTGCTGTCTGTATGAACCTTTGGAACCTGTATCAGCCTCATTTTAAGTGTAAAAAGTGTTTTGTGGCTCCAGGTAATTTAGATTTGATGGAAAATCACAGAAATGGCTCCTTTGTTATTCAAGGTCGCAGACCGCTGCGCTATAGCAACCAGAAATATTGTTTACTTTGTACTCAAAAATTAAAGAAATGCAAATAACGAATGCTAACATTTATTTATTTATTTATCTATTTTTTTATTTTTTTACCTGTCAGATATTTATTTGTTATTTACCTGTTCATCACAATAGGCGAACCCAGTTGATGCAATTGCAACTGTATTATGAATTTAGAAAATAAATAAATAAAACTACTGCATTGTATATGTAAGACGAGAATTGGTGAGGGAAATTTCAGAAAAGTTAGTGAATACATGATGAACTCGGTAACAGAGTGAATTGAGACTGTGGAGAGATTTGTGCTTGATGAATGTTTGTGTCTGTAGAAACACACACACACACACACACATACAGGCACAGAACAAGAGGGCTTTTTTTAATACTTCTGTTTTGTGTAAACAGCAGGAGGCCGAGAGGCTTCAGAGGGCTGTGCACCAGTCAACCCCAAGATGAATTAGTGGGGGTTTTCATCCACTTAAAACATTTTAAAGAAGTTCATATTCTGTCCACGTCTGAGCCGAAGTCTGTGAGGACACTTTTAGAGTTTTGGAGGATTTGGGCCAGAGGTGGAAGCGGATTTGGAATCTGATGTTTGCAAGCTGAAATCCCACAGGCGAAGCGAGTCACCACGGCAGGTCCCTGAGCTTAACCCTTGACACCCTGCTCCTCCGCTTCCACTCGGTTTTAGTGGAGGCGACTGTTGCATGCTGGATAAACGGAGCTCATGCTCTTCTTTGTTTTTGTGAAAACAAAACGGCTCAGAGAGGCAGAATGACGTTGGAGGCGTCAGTCAGTCGATTCTCCTTCACTCTGCTGTTCATTTGTCTCCCTCTTCTCTCCACTGCGGTGAGACGAATGGAGACTTCAGCAAAGAAAATTAGGAAACGGTGATTTATAAAAGAAGGAATGGGAGGAGAAGGTGGAAGGTGACGTCCACAACCTTTTGAAAAATGATCCAATCTAACAAGTGGCAAATGGGGAGTGTTAAACTTTGACGGTTGGGATTAGAAATAAGAATTGTATTCACCTAAAAGGTCATTTTAAACAAAATCATAAGCTGAGCAAAATTATTTTACAGTAGAAAACTGATCCCTAGAAATTCACAGACCCGCAGCAACTTTTAATAAACACTAACAACCACAGATGTTTGATATTTGGCCTTGAAGTCAATTACTATGAATATCATGTACCATGTTGGGTGAGAATGTACTGCTGTGTCTTAAATTTGAGTTTTCCATCAGATGTATGCAAAATGAGATTAAAAAAGGAAGTGTTAATATTTATTTGTCATTCATACATTAATTAAATCATTTATTTTGTCATTAGTGAACCTATTTTTCTTCGGTATTTATTCACAATGCATGTAGTTTATTTAGTTAATCATTCATTTAGTCTTTTATTAGATCACTGGATATTTGTAAATGGCAGTTATCATAAGTGCTTTTTAGAAAACAAGACCACCAGCTTATTTTAGTCTTCTATAGTTGGAAGTGGATGTTGTAATTAAAGGACTTTGTGAAGCTCCATCGATTCCACTCACAGATCGGTGAACGCCGCCCCCTCGTCTCTCTGCCCGCTCTTTCAGTTCAAGGTGGGGGGCGAGTGGTGGACGTGGATCGACTACGAGCGTTTCCAGGAGCTGGTGAAAGCCCACCAGCAGAGCGGCGGCCAGCAGAGCTTCTCAGCGTTGGACTACATGGCCAAGACACCGCGCTGGGCTCTGTTCGGAGCCCGGGAACGAGGCTTCGACCCGGCTGACACGCGCTTCCAGCGGCGTAATAAAACCAAAGACATTTCAGGGTGCTGACTGACGTGCGACAGAGATTGTAGACTTTCTTTTCTTTTGTAATGAATTTGGATCTTTGCCACTGAGATCGGATAAATGCTGTAAAAAAAAAAAAAGCTTCACACATTCCCCCTCACTTTTGTTTTTGTGCTCGTTTATACTTGTGTTCTGATGTTTAGCACGTCCCACTTTCACAAGGTCTGATTATCACAAATGTCAATGGCTTTGATCTTTATAATCACCTGGTGCCATCGGGGAATATTTCAATTAACGTTGAAGCTTCAGGGGGCTTACTTATCTGCCTAATTGCTGTTTTTTTTTTTTTCTTTTTGTGAGAACCCGGGAATGGGATGCAGCTGAACAGACGGGACGTGATTAGCATGTAAAGGCCGACACCTTCGTTCCTCCCCATGTCATCTGCGGGATTTACGCACCTTTCCCTGACACGCTAGCCGCCGCGCCCACTCACCGAGGCGTTGGTTGTGTTTGCTCCACAGTGAGAGAGTCGAGGCTGCGTCTCTGCTGGGACGGAGGCTCACAGCTTCTTATTGCCCCCCTGACTTCACACTTTCAGTACAACGGTTTTCACTTTGCTTGGTTTCACTTCTGCGAGCCGGGACGGCAGAAAATATGCTGCTTTTGTCAGGTGATATAGTTACTGAAGACGGTTTGAGAAAAAAAAAACCCATAAAACTTGATGATTGAAGAGCTGCAGTCATCTTATTCTTAGAAATAGTGAGGCCGATCTGTCTTTCAGGTCTCGGTAAAATAGATAAGACAATACGCACTGAAATAGACTGATCTGAAGTGTTCACCTCTAAGATCTGATCTGCTGAGGCATGTTGGAGAACCAAAGCTTCAAAAGTGGTGATTAAAGGCTACAGGCTATAGTGAATACAGATGTAAATGTCATGTTTTTTTTCTCTCATTTGTTTTACATGAATGAAAAGGGAGATGTAAAATCTTGGGTCTGTTTTGTTTTGTAAGGTTGCTGGTGTCGCAGAGGCTCCCTGCAGGTTTTTGGATGTGTCACTGTAATAAATGTATTTGGAATAAAGTGTCTTGTTTTCTAGTAATTCGTTAAGAAAAGCTACTTAATGCATCCCTGAACGTGTTCCTAATGACACCCCTGGATTTATGAATACATATTAGTGTTTATAACTGCAGATCTTTTGAAGAGATACCATGAAAAAAGCACATGTATCCAAAACCGTTCTAACCAGTTGTAATTGATTGCATGAGTTAGAGAAAAATTTGAATAAAACATTGGACGTTGAACATCTGAGCTCTGACCAACAGTTACTACTAATAATAACGCCACCGGCAGCATTTCAACACAGCTGCAATCAGAAGAGGCAGCGCGGCCTGATGCCAGAATAACGTTACGCTAGTCAGCGCAATCATGCAAACCTCCAAAAAACGTAAAGTGGAAACCACCATTCAAGTACATACCTTTATTATGCCACCTCAAATTCATAAAGAATGCATGTTTGTCTCTGTGGTTCATTTACTTTATATGGTTATTTCTGTTCTGAAAGGCCTAATTAAAGATGCTTAACAAACAAAACTAGCACGAGCAACTCATGAGTAGGATGTTACCTCCCATATATTTAGTCCTTTTCTGACTTTTCTTCAATCAGCCGAGTTGAGCTGTTGAGGTTGTGAGAAATATTCAAAGTAGGAAGGGAACTCTCCTCAGTGGGTGACGATCGAGGTTTTCTGGTATGAAGCCATGTAACTATAAATAAGAAGCAACAGGGGCTTTGATTCTCTTTTAACGCCTAAAGTAAAAACCTCTCAGTCGGAAAATGTTGCTCCAGAAACAGATGTGTAATCCCCTCCCGCAAATAGAAAACCGGTTAAAAAGGGCGACTTTGAATTGACCTGGTGAGTTTCCTCGCAGGTATTCCTGGCATGAGTGATAAATGACGGCGAGCAGGTTGCTCGTCTCAGGAGGGAAAACCTCGTCCTCTTGTAGGAAAGACCCGAGATCTGTTGGGGAATGAACGGAGTACCTCAGGGAACATCAGGTGGGACGATGGTAAGCAGGAAGTGAATCTTCTATCCAGGATGAGATTTAATAATAGTCGTCAAGAGAGATGCATTGTAGAACTGCGATGTGCCTGCTTTAATTCTCGTACACCTGATACCTAATACCAATGCTTTAAATGCAAAAAAAACAAAAAAAGCTTCCTTATTTCAGACCTTGCTCGTCAGTTCACAGGTGAAGACGTCCTGGATTGTGCCCATTGAATCCTTATCCAGAGAACTTCACGCTTCACTGTCTCCAAAATAGCAACATCTCTACTGAATATTTTCTTCTGAGTAACTCAAATATGAATCGCTGTCTCGTGGAAGTCAACTGTACCCTGCGCCGCATCACAAGGGCTGAGGGAAACCACTTTTTACTCAGCTTTTGGAAAAGATAAACTTACACAACAAACAATGAACTTGACAAGTTCTGGAAAAAGTGGAAGATTTTCGACAGCTTCCTTGAGAATAACAATATAGATGTTGACAGTTGGAAGGATGATGAGATGGATTTACACATTTTTTTTCAATATATTTGTATCTATTTTTCCCTTTTAAACAATGTAATAAAGTCAATGTATGTAACCTTTGAGTTTATCTAAGTAACATCAGTTAGTAAGAGGAAGATGGTCTATAATCTCTATGTCTAAAACACACACACACACACACACACACACACACACACACAGAAGATTGAGGAATAAACACTCAGTTTGTTAATATCCCTTGTTGTCTAATTTGAAGCCTCCAAAGTTCCAATGCAAAAGTCTTTGACAGGATTCTCTATTTTCACTTCCCACAGTTTCTCTTTCAGACAAAGATAATGACTTTGAGTCCAGGACACACAAACATACGTACAGTAATAAATGTCTCACTGAAATGAGAATAAAAAATTATTTCAGTATCAGAGAAATAAGGAGTAAAATACTGAGTTGAATGCGCATAACAGCTTCTTTGCCTGAACATAATTTCTTCACTGTTTACTAAAATGTGGTATTCTGTAAGTGCCTTGTCAAATATACAAGGCAAAGAAAAGAAAATGTAAAACTCATGTATTATTACATGAATGCAAGCGACGATCGTTATTAAAACAAAAATGTCTTTTTATCGCTGCTCAGCTGTCTTCTAACACCATATAGGAAAATATCCCATAATTAAGTGAAAAGAAAAAGTCAAAAGTCATATTCGTAAGATGAGCAGCACAAGAAAGGAGATTTACAATATTTCTTAACTTTAAAGTCTTTAAAGAAAAATGTTTTCTGAATATCATTCAAACAGATTTATCCAGAATTCAGATGAAATGTCAGAATGGATCACAGGATGATAAACACACATTTGACAGACGGAGGTTTAAATGGCGTTAGTTCGTCGAAAAAGCTTTTTACACCTGCTTCCTGTTTGACTTTAGTGCAGACGCAAAGTGCCCAGATGCCCCAAAGCCTCCAAATTAGCTCATTTATTGGCATAAAACAGAGTCCCTCTGTTTGATTTGTTTGATTTGTGCCCTTCCTCCAGGAGCGTCAGGAGGTGGACATTTTCCAACGTGATTATGCTCGTCTGCATGCAGCATGAGCCAGCAGAGAGTTCCTTAGAGGTCAGAACATTGAAATCCCGCCGTGGATCTTAATCCCGTAGATTAAAACACCTGTGGGATCAAGTTGCAGATCCAGAACCGTGTTCTGGTATCACTTCAACTCTTTCACAAGACAGTTTGATAAGCAGGATATGACCTTTGTTTGTATGGGGCTGAAACTTTCCAGTGACAGTCTGCATTATTTCATACCTTCTGATTTTTGATTGATGTCACTCAGACTTTTTCATTGACCGTCAGTATATTTCACAATTTGTGATGAAAAAAGGACGA
Source organism: Parablennius parvicornis (assembly GCA_900302745.1). Classification (NCBI taxonomy): domain Eukaryota; kingdom Metazoa; phylum Chordata; class Actinopteri; order Blenniiformes; family Blenniidae; genus Parablennius; species Parablennius parvicornis. The sequence goes on along the minus strand of OMNM01037871.1, from coordinate 1,315 downwards.
AAAAAAACCCCATTTGCAAATTAAGTGTTCAATTGCTGTTCTCATTGTAAACACTACAGGGTACTGGAGTCCTGCACGGATAGAAATATTTCTGGATCTACTTTTTGCATAATTTTTTTATGCTGATCAAGCCAGATTGTTCTTTGTTTAAACGATTTTTTAATTGAAAAATAAAATCCAAGTAAAGTGAACTTGGTGTTTGACATATTTAGATCGTCTGTATAAACTGGAATGTATGTTTGATGTATTGTTGGTAGACTATCTTGCACTAATATGAGGGGGACATTAGTATCGGTGGAGTCAAACCATCTCTTTGTTTATCTTCATTTGCTGCTTGGAAACACCGATGGCTCACGGGTATTGTAATATTTGGTGTTTTGAAATACCGGATTCAAAAAGATTAGCCCAAATGACCCAAATTATTCATGTTCTGTGAAATAACCCCGTCATATTCTTGACTTCAATATGTTCGTGTAAATATACTAACTTGAATTTTTATTGTTGATGTCATTTACTTCTCAGATGTATTTTTTTCAGCGTGCTTAAAATCTATTATTTTCATACAAATAATGTATTTTGTTTTTGTCATTAACTTATCAAGGTTAGCTTTAAAGAAACAAGAAATAAAAATGAAAAAATCGCCATAAAGGGTTAAACACAGTGTCCTAACTTTGGTGGAATCAGACTTATAGTATCTGTGTGCCTTTTTCTACTTTCAGATGGAGGCTTGATTTATTATGAAAGCAATATTTGTTCACAATATTGACAATTTCTTTCAGCTTATGAAAATAAAATGTGACTGAATCGAGAGTCTTCTTTATTTTTGTTTTTGTTTTGCAGTGCATGCACCAGCAGGCAGCCTGTGATTGTAGTCTGTGTTGGAGTCGTTCTGCCCCTCGGCGCCCCGACTGGGGGAGTAATCTGAGTATTTATGAAGGCAGGGTCTTCTCGTGTGTGTCGACATGCATTTCTAATAGTACTGTGAGAGAAACTGGAGGGTGTGTGAAGGCGATAATGGCTCCTGCAGATGGCTGGTGACTGTGTTGCAGGATGTTATCTGTGTGAGTTCATGTTTGTCAGATAGCGAGAGAAGAAGAAGAAGAAGAAGAAGAAGAAGAAGAAGAAGAAGAAGAAGAAGAAGAAGAAGAAGAAGAAGAAGAAGAAGAAGAAGAAGAAGAAGAAGAAGAAGAAGAAGAAGAAGAAGAAGAAGAAGAAGAAGAAGAAGAAATGAGGGTAAATGACACATGTAAAGTCAGCATTGTGATTATAGAGAATTAGTTAGCATTAGTTTCAAACTCCAACTAAACCAACCAAC
>OMNM01037869.1:0-21703 GCA_900302745.1 Parablennius parvicornis | reverse complement strand
TTACAACCAAACTTGAAAGTGTTTGATTTGGTCACATATCTTAGAAGACCTCATTGTTTAGAGATCATTCAGGCCTCAGAAACCCTGAAAAGTTGTTTATGATGGCAAAATACTCAAAAACACAGCGCCAAGACAACACATGCCGTTTAAAGACGCTTAGCATAATTTTTACATAGAAAGTGATCTCGAATGTCCCCCCATCCTCCGTTCTTTATGTGTGTTTTGTGCACAGGTGTTTCGGCCTCAGTGAGGACGAGAGTCTGAGGAAAGAAACCTTCTTTGGCTTTCCGATGCTCGTCCTCTGCCATCTGGGCAGCCAGTTCCGGGTCGCAGTTCTGTTTCTGGTGGAGGCCGCAGTCCCCTGTGTGGAGGACCCTGGAGCCCTGCGCCACCAGCACTTTGAGGGGCTTCGTGATGCAGTTTCCTGACAGGAACTGCAGAGTCCAGTCCCAGTTGTAGTCGTCGAAGGTGCAGTACTCGTTGTTGCAGCCCATCAGCTTGTAGTACAGCTCCCTTGAGATGGCCATGCCGATGTTGTGTTTGGCGGACATCCACCCAGTGGTCATCACCTTATTGGACAGACTGGCAAAGCCATTTAGCTTGTAGTGGTTGCCTAAAGACAGCAGGTCACAATCCGGACAATTTTTCTCCCTGAACTCTACCATGAGTTTATAATGATGGAAAAAGTCCGGCAAGATGTAGTTGTCCTCCTCCAGAAGTATGACAAAGCCGCTGTAGCCCTGCATGGCGTGCACTCGCTCCCACACAAAGTGCAGCTTCCACCACCAGTGGTGCTTGGTCTGAGTGATGAACGCTTCCCGGTAGTGTCCGTAGGAATCGGGGTGCACTGCGTTGATGCATTCTACTTTCAGAGCTTCCTCCTTGGATATGTCCCGTGGGCAGTCTCGAGGGTCCTGACCAGGAAACTCTCTGGGATACAGCTGAGTGCTGAAGGGGAAGTAGATCTGCAGTACCTTGCAGAAAGTGATCCCTCGCACAATTGTGTTTATTTCCTCGGAAAAATAGTCATGGCTGAAGATGAGGAGGAAAGTCTGGACATCCTCAGCATTCTCCAGGGACTTGATGAGCAGTTTGAGGTACTCCGGTCTGTTGTGGACCTGCACCACCAGCACCAGCTGCGGATCTCCTGGGAACTCCTCCGCGTTCTGTATGAACTGCTTGTAGTTGGAGCTGTACACGGATTTGGTGAGCTCTGGCAACGAGTCGAATTTGAACTTCACGGGGTCTTCGTACAGCGTGTCAACGCTCACCTGGGCCGCGTGAGCGTTCGCGTTACGATCAGGCACCATCAGGACGCGCGTGGAAACCAGCAGAGTCAGAACCACGAATGAGACGGCCAGCAACGCGAGCACGTTCCTCCTCATCAGTCGGACTCTCATTTTCACCGCTCAATAAAAGTCACACAAAACAACCGCGGAGGCACAAAAGCGACGCCTGTCAGTCACCCGTCACCGCGCCGTTAACTCGCGCGTAACATCGTCCCTGTCCTTGCTCCTTCCCTCGTAGCCTGACGCGCGTCGCGGTGGCTTCCTGACGGGCGGCTGTTGTCTCCACCTGGACCCCGTGTCATTGGAGGAATGGCTCGCAGCACCTGGGGGAGGAAAGCAAGACAAAAAAGAGCGACTTCCGTCAGTTTGTCCCGGCCGGACGGTGAAAGAAACCCCACTGTTGCGCTCCGCGCCTCGGTGAACTCACCCGAAGTCTCCGCGTAAAGTGTCTACGACGCGCTCACACACCAGGAAGAGAGTGATGGCTCCGAGATACATCTTGGGTACAAGTTAATGACTTCTAAGTGCTGACGTGTACGATCCAGCCTCCGAGCGGCAGCTCCACGAATCACCGACCCGCACAAGGTTGTGTAACACGAGACGCTGCGAGTGGATCCAGGAACTGTTGATTCATGACACTCGACTGAGAAAACATGTCGACTAAACTGCTTCTTTAGGAGCGCTGACTACCTATTTAAAAAAGAAATACGTTATAATGAGAACGAAATAATGATAAACGATCCCCTGCACTCTTTTCTCTCAGAGGTCGTGGGTTCGAATCCGGGCTCTGCCCGTGTGTCTGTCACAATCTGAACCACGCCACTTTTATAACCAAACAATAACTTAGAAAAACAACCACAACTACATGAATTCCTTGCTGCCATGGTGTTTGTGCAATAAATAAATAAAGCTGCAGATCCCTCCTTCTTGTGGCCATAAGACTTCTTTGTAGTTTGTTTTGTTTGTGTCAATTACTTTCTCTCCATGTTTATAACAGTCACTGTTAAGCCTTGTACTTAATAATATTTGATATTTTACTTATATACTTAAATTTCAATTTCCACCATATTCAATTCCAGACTAAAGTTCATTTTTTCATAAAACTTGAAAAGGTTTGCATAGATAAAAAAGTAAAATTACAACTTTCTATTTAAAAACAAGAAACGCGTAACCCATAATATCTGATATGTGCATAGTATGACTGATTGTTATTAGGACTTTTGGAAGGTGTAATGGCATTTTATAAAATTTTATTCAAGTTCTTTGCACACATTAGAAGAAAAGCTCGAGATCTGTTTTCATTTAAAAAAAATAGATTTTATTTAGATTTATTTGGAACAAAAACTCATAAAAAAAAGAGCAGGGCTGCTTGTCAGCTATAAAAAACAAAGAAAATGGTATACAACTCAACATGAAAAAAATAAATGAAATCACACAGGTATGAATAATATCCACAGTAATCTACGGCATGATTAAATTAAGTCCTTAATAACAAGAAGTGAAGTGACACTGTGCCAGAAGAAGCCTTAATGTTTATTCAAATTTAATCTCTGATTTAGGGGAACAGACATCAGACATCTCTGTCAGCTTGTGAGAAAATCTGGGTGGGCTGGTAGATTTCCACTTGAACAGAATACGTTTCCATGTGACCTCTTTTCCAAGATGCAGCACAGTTTGCACACCTCAGGTAAGCATAGAAATGTTAGAGGAGCAACTGAATAAGATTGTGGTCTGGATTAACGTCTCTGGGGGAAGACTGGTCAATTGATTATTGCAGTACAGAAGTTGCATAGTGTCAAACAAAACCACAACAGATGTGCCAGTGACGCCTAATCTGAACAAAACCTCCATGAGAACACACAAACTCCGCAAAGAAAGCACCCTCAAACCCGGACTCCAATCTGAGATGCTCTCACTGTGAGAAGAGTGGTAAACACCAGCCCACAGTCTGCAAACATTTAACTATTTTCTAGGCATTCCTGAAAAAAAAAGAAAAAAAAGAAAAAGAAAAATCTTAAAAACGGTATATTACAATCAGGGTGTGAGTGACATGTCAAACATGACAGTCGGCTGCTAACATCTGGCTCACACAATGAGCTAAAAATCATCCCTAAAAAAACTGAACATAAAAACTTAAAAGAGCAAAAAGGAATTGCATTTATAGTTGCAATGAAATATATAGACATGGCATTTTGATATTTCACTCTATTCTGTGCAAGGAGGTGTCTTTTAGAAATATGTTAAAATGTAACTTTTTTTATCTTTGTAAATTTTAACTTTCTTATATAAGACCAAGGTGAAACATTTGTAGCTGTGTTTATTTTGTTCATTATACTATTATTTTACTGTTATTATCAGCAAACACATTTCCTATATTTTTCTATATTTTCTTAAACTCATTGTAACTGTCATTCAGATAATACAGCAAAAAGTTACCAACATTGATCTATATGTCATTTATATGATTTTTTGCATTACTTCTGTAATGCACATAACTCTCCTCCAGCGAGAATCAGTTCAAGTTTTACTGGTTCAACATGTAACAAAAGGCTTGCTGAGTTTAATACCTAGAATCTCAAAGGTTGCAGTACCTGATATCCCTCGTTGAGGAAGGGACAGGAGATGCAACAAGAGACGTAGGACTGATAACAGACGGTTAAATGACATTTGTCCCAAATAGAACACTGCAGTGTTTGAGAATGAGAGTCTTATTAGTGGAGCACAGTCTCATGTTGAGAGGTGAAATGATACCGAACAATTCCAATTATTGGAGCTGTTGGACTGGATATCAAAAATCAAGTGTATATCTGATACAGCAAAATCACTGCATAGATTTTTTTTTTTTAAACTAAAAACACTTTCAGTAATATATGAAATGTGGTTATTGTAGTTTATATTGATTTTGTTTAGGGAAGTAGTAGGAAGATTGTGATTGGTAGATTCTGCTTTTGTAACACTGCTTCTTTGTGATGTATCTTAAGGTAGAGGACGGCCTATGTTTTGTACTTTTGAATGGTGAAATATTTGTAAAGAACACGATGCTCTTGTTTGATGAGTAGCAGAGTCTAGTATGTAGGTTGCACCCACGGAAACAACGACAGTCAGTGGTAATGAAAAGCTGTTTGTCATTGGCAGAAATTATTTGGACATTTTTTTCATGGTTTTCATGGTCCAAGGTTTGGAAGCTCAACTATTTCTGGTGATTAGCATGAAAGACAATGAATGGTTTTATTTCCTTGGTAAAGGATGGCTGAAAACAGACAACCAGCATTCGGGATGTGTGAATTTGAATAAATGTAAAAACAATATTGAATCCCGGCAAAACAGGTTTCAAGGTTATTTCTGAGTGTCAGAATATAAAGTATGTGGAAAAAAAACAGGGAGAAGTTTTACCAGTAATACCAGTAAATTAAATGACCAATCATGGACTCTAATTAGGATAAAGACAACAAAGTCTTTATATGCATTTTATATTTGTCATTTTCAATGAATTTCTTCCATTACAACATTTTCAAGATCATCTTAAAGACCCCTGAGTAAACTAAGAAATGTACTAACTTCAGTGTGTCCAAGATTGATGTTGGGGTGTTGATTTAATTGGCAGTGCTAAGTAAACCTGCCATTGGGCGAAACACAGGCTCTGCACAGGTGGTTATCGGCAACGCGTAGCTTTTGTATAAGATTTGTATAAGGAGTATAACTTAGGCTTTATCCACAGTACGACTTGTTCACACCAGCTTTCAGTCAATCTGATAAATTGTCCTCCCATCCGTAGTAAATTAGATCTACAATATGGCTTTAATTCACACGCCTTCAAGAATTCTTCATGACGCGGATACCACAGAGAATTATGAAACCTGTCCTGTTTAGAGTTATTAGAATCCCGCCCTGAAGCCCTGGAGGGTTTGTCTTTTAGTGTCTGAGTGATGATTCAGAAATTTGCCATGACAAAAGGCTCAGTCTAAAAAAATTTACATTTGATAACTTGATGAAGTCACCAACCAAATCGGTCATACTTTGTAGCATTGTGAGGTTTGACTACAGATGGTGGTGGTGTGTGGATTAACAGGTTCTACAAAGTTTATGCAAAACAGTTAGTGAGATCATCATGATCATAATGTTAACAATTCACCCTCACAGTCACTCATTGTAAATGAAGATTTGAATTATTCCACTTTAACTGGTTCAATTCTCCATAGTACAAATTGTCTAAAAAGCTTTCTTTTGTGACTTGAAGCATGATATTTCAAGAGAGTAATGGTAAACCCCCACTTTCCAAATGTTTTGTGGATAATGGAAGACTTTGTAATAAAGCAACAAGATAAAAAAAATAAAAAATAAAAAAAAACCCCAAAATGCATAGATTGTGAGAAGTCATCGTTTGAATGTAAACCAAAAGCAAAGGCAGTCTGGTTCATTTAACTTGCCACCTCTAAATTGAGGAGGAGGTGTGAGGTGTGGCCTCCCTCCAGCTGATACGCAGCAAAACAGATAACAAGAGCAACTGTACTGACACAATGTGACTTGGCCAACAAAAGACTGTGGGATTTTTCATTTCTGTCTGTTATTTAGTACATCTGGCTTTACTTCAAACAAAAGCAATACATTTAATTGTCACTTTTGAAATAGTTCCTCCTCTCACGCATGAGAGAAGCAGTTGTGGCTTAGAGATTAGAGAGGTGGACTTGGGATTGGAAGTTTGCAAGTTTGATCCCCACTGTAGACACTGTGGCTCCCTCTGACCTTCATCACTTCCCTACAGCGCTGTAATGTGGCTCTACTTCTGCATTCTATAGAAGTAGGATGGGTCAAAGCAAAAATAAACAAAGTTCCCCAAGCAGATTAATTAAGTGTGAATATAGCAGTCTGCCTATAGCTATAAATGCATGAACAACAGGTTTTACTTTGTTCCTTTCTCCTTTTTAATTCTCTTGTTTCCAAATCACTTCAAACAAAGGTCCTGACGCAAAGAAAGCCTGATGCTCATAAGAGAGGGAGTGAATAACCATTCAGAAGGCAGCGCTTCACAACATTCCAAATATAACTAGAGTAAATAAGACTTGTTAGGCTTGTATTCCTAGTTAATTATTCATTCGATAACAATCTCTGATGAATGCAGGAGTGTTTTTGGAGTTTTATTTTTTTTTTCTCTCTACTTCTCTACATTCCCATCTACATCCGCAGGCTCACAGTTGGAGGATTTAACTTCGTCTAGAGATGTCAGCCTCTTGTGTGAAAAGTTCAGTGCACCTTTTTAGGATTAGGTTGTCAGGATAGTGAGGGCAAAGCAGCGCTCATCTTCAGAGCAATGAAGTACAGCTTTGACTCGGTATGTGCAGTTGTTACTCCGCTCTCTGTAGTTTCCCAGACTCAAGTCGGTCCTGAACTTCCAGCTGGGGTTTCTCATGCCGTGTGGCAGCCCTCTTGTGTAGCATCAACAGCCCTCTGAGACTCAGCCAGGAAACATTCCCAGTCTTCTTTCCCTTCTACCGCCTCACAGAGTGGCGCAGATACAATAATATTACATCTCGTGACTCTTGACTAGAGTTGATCCTAGTTTATTTGACATTTGCAGGATTTCACAGTCACTGGTTTTGGGCTTTACTGCTGAGGTTTTAGTTAGATTTGTGGTCTTTTTTTGTGGAGGGAAATCCGTGCCCCCCACGACCCGGGGCTGAACTGCAAAGTGTTAAACCTGCCTCATGGTTGAGGGATTTTCTGGAACTTGGTGATCAAATGTGTTTATAGGATCCCTTTTAACATCAATAAACATTAACTTCACACTTAAAGGAATCTGAACTATTTCCCAAATACTCTCCGAGTAGTTTTACCCAAAGTACTGAAATGATCTTCATCATTACTTCCTTTTAATAATTGTATGAGTTATCGTATAAGTATGCAAATGGGTAAGTATGATATTCTAGGAAGTTAAAACACTTGTAAATTAACAAAACTGTTGAGCCAGTAATGAAACTGTCAAGTTAATACTTTTAAAGCAGGGGTTTGTCAAATTGTAATAAAGTTCACACTTTGTTTCATACCAGGTAGTCTTCTATGGTTGAATGTTAACAATTGTTACGATATCATATTGTTCTCAGAAAAAAAAAAAAACCTTTCCAAAATCCTTTTAATCTGAAATGACTCAAGTAATCTGCTTCCTTGAAATACCTGATTGTGACTTGTTCTTGAGTTATCTCTCTACTCTCGTGTGTACAACTTCTTGCTGTGAATCACACTTAAACTTGGCCTCAAGATTCCTCTGATGACCAACTATATTTTTAAGGGAAAATGCTGGTTTTCATTGACGGTGTGCTTTTTCGTCCTGCTTGTTCCCCCACAGAAGCTCTCTGGCTCCCCCAAGGGGAAGCCCACCACATTAAGAAAACATTATTTTAGAACATTGATTCATGGTTACGCAACCGCATACAAAACAATCAGTTATATTTGTATTTATACTCTTTTTTATAATAATCACCATGCAATCAGTTGCAATTAAGTATGAATATATAAATTAACAAATATTACGCTTTTACTTTGTCATCACCATTCAAATGTTTATTGTGGGATTCAAATTCTCTGTCTTGGTCTGATTTTTGTTTATTGTACATATCATTTTTACTCAGTATTTTATCATGCTTTCTTGTAAACAGCTTTTACTTTTAATTCTTTGTCTTTATGTTTCTGCTCGGTTGGGTTTTTTTTTTGGAGCTATTCTTGACTTTTCATCGCCATGTTATTATGGTTCGCTGCTTGGTCCTTTGATTTGTTTGATTGACAGATTGACACATTGAAAAGGTATTGTATTTTAATTACTGACCTCACTTGTGAAACCCTGTTAATCCTTAATGTCCAATTCATCAGGAAAAACCATGTAAAGCCCTGACAGATAACAGCTATTCACTGATACTATTAGAATGTGTCACTTCTTAAAATAATCATATTCAATATCATATCCCAAATGTAATAGCTTCCAGCCGCCACTAGATGGAAGCAGCTAACCTGAAAACATTTCCTCTTTTCAAAGTTTGATCCCAGACAGGAAACAGCAGTCTGAACAATACACCAACATTTTCATGTGCTCTCTTCTGTATGTTTGACCTCACTATTAACTGAAAAGAGAAAATTGATTATAAATAGGTCTTCTAACTTGCCACATACAAGCAAAGCATGTTTGGTAGAAAGACGATAGCATAACACAACACACAACAGTTCTGCCCATTTTGACAGGAGGACCAGGCAACCCCCAACCAGTCTTACTCTCTCTTTGCTGCAAAGCAACAAGAGGGCAAAAATCGGTTCACACTAATATATTGGTTTTATTTTTTTCATCACAGCTGTCCACTGGAAAAGTACACAGTGTCCTCCCCGTCCAACACAAAAAGAATGTGGAACTAATCAATAGATGGCACCAGCTTCTCTCCTCCTCTGCAGTTACACTGAGGAATGAGCCACTTTCTCAGAGTTGCACGCTATTTGAGGAGACTTTCACGTGGAGTACGGCAGTTTAATGTGATGTGTCAAAATGTTGAATCGGATTTCTCACTTTGAGAGCATTTGATGCCAAATCCTCAGCTAGCTTTTACATGTGTTCACTTAAGTCTATGAGGGGTTTACAAAGTTCAATTAGAGGTCAACAAATCTTTTTTTTTGGCTCCTGCATGTTAAAATGGGTGTTTTATACTGTCCAGAGATGCTTTAATATTGAAGATACAGCCTGGCACTATCTGCTAAACAGTTGGGAGTAAAGCATTATGTTTTTTTATTTATTTATTTTCAGTATTTTTACATCATAATCTCATTGGTGTTATTTTTATCTTTTATTTAGTAAACTAAAATCTAAACAGACCGCGACTAAAATCAGTTTTAATAAAAGTAGCAGAATATCTCATGTGGCTGGGACGTTTGAATAAGATAAAGATGAAGACTTTTTTCGATTTTGGTGGGAGCAACACTTTTAGAAGAAAGGGAAATGACACCAAAAAACACTGGAAAAGTTAGTAGAACACTTTTTAAAAAGGAACGGTAAAATATAAAAATTAATGAAGTTAATTGACAAGAGGTAAGTAGCATATCGACTGATAAAAAAAAAGCATATTTCAAAGGTCGAGCCACTGAGACATAAAGATGAACTACATTTAGAGAAAAAAATGAAACAAAAATAAACTGAACAAATGAACAAATGAACATAAGCTTAATAAATCTTATTAAATTCTACACCTATTCCAGTTTGCATCCTATTGTCTTTCCTATTATTTTTTTCCAAACACAGTCGTGAATTAAAGTAACCACAAATCAAAGCAAAATTAACCAACATTTGTTTCTCGATGTAAAATTGTAAAGACGTTGAGCATCCCATCATTTTTAGTACATAATGTCATGAATTCATTCAGATAACCTGAGAAACAACTCTGAACAAGGGATAAAACCAAAGGTTAATATTCACTACTGATGATCTTCAATCAGAAAATAAACAACAACAAAATGGATCTTGTCCTTGAAAAAACATACATACATTTGGAAAGACTTCCAACAATCTGTGAACATATTTTGACATTAAAATCCATAGATGCAAGTTAAAGCTGTATCCTGGTGTTGTGATGCAAGTCAGACAAATACATTCAGGGGAAGAATTTCTTGTGCTTGCTCTTTCTGAGAATTAAAAAAAAAAAGAAGAAACCCATTACATTACATACATTGCAAGCACAATGTAACAGAAGCATTGTTGGGAAGTTGTAGTGATGAGACATTGAGAAGTTGTGGAAAAGTTTCTACTTGCATTAAAAACAACAATAAAAGACTATTTTTGCTGATACATATCAGTGTGCGTATGAACACGTGAACAAAAACTCAGTGTAATAGACTCTGAAGGACCTTGAGGATCATTTGCTGAATGTATACCTATAACTGTAGCTGCATTCCTCTGCAGGGAGGTCCCACATCCAAACAATGTGAACATGAAGTTCTCCTCTCACACCATGGCACAGTCCACAGATATACCATAACATTATGGCCATTTGCCTCATAGAATATATATAGTATAGGTCATCTAATTACAGACTGATAAGCAACAAACTGAGATCCATTGTGTTTTCTAGCACATTTTTTCAACCATCAAACATAAAGATGGCTTAATATGGAATTTTCTTCATGTTTTGTGAAAGGATAAAGTTTTTTTTCACAATGTATTCATATGTCTTTAAATGAAAACATTCAAAATGGTCTAAAAAAAGTATGTCTCCATTTTCCTGATCCAGCCCACTCGGTCATGTTGAACTTTAAGTGACTTTTGGACTGAAATGAGTGACATCCCTGTTTCAGAGGTTGAGGTAACAGTGTAGCAGTCCCTGAGCTTTACAGTGTTTTCTGAATCATATCATCCTTCAATAATCACTCCAATAAACAACAGAGCAATTGTTAGCAAATGTCCTGGTGTGCATGATTCCTCGCCCTCGTTATACACACCTCCTGCAGAAGAATAATGAGGCAGGCGAGCAGAAAGAAAACAGGACATGAGTGTGTAGCTCATAGTGGATTATATAAGCATGTTGCTTTCCAAGGGCACGACCAATCAAAGCCAAACTGTCTCATCCTGTGCACGTGGAGCCCAGTGTTTTTTTTTTCGGGCCTCCAACAGAGCTTTTTTCAGAGGTCTGATAAGTTCATTTCATGCTGCACTGTGCAGCAGAAATCTCATAAACTTTGGTTTAGTTATATGTAATGATGTCAGACTCCCCTGAAATGACAAACACAATGATGTGATGCAGAATCACTGATCAGGATTAACACCATCATCCTGGGCATCAGTGAAGTGAAGGTAAAGTGGTGGTTTCAGTTTTAATTTCTATGAAAAACGTCCTGGAAGTGAATCTGCATGGGAATCTGCTCGCTGTTGTTTGGGTGTACTTCTGTATTCAGTACTGTGTTGCCTGGTGCTTCACTACCTTCTGCATTTTTATTGGTTTAGTTTGTTAGAGATGTGCAAAAACAAAATATCAATATTTCCAATATCACGTCTGTCTGTTTTGAGATGTTAAAATATCAATATTTAAAATTTTGTGACTATTTTTAGTCTTTCCTCATCAAAGTTAAAGGTCATATTTCTTCCTCGTTGGTATAATTCCTTCTTCCTCGTGTAATGACTGATGCTAATAACCCTGTATTAACACCCCACACATGCTGGAGCTAATTTTGTTTGTTAAAAAAATGATGAATTCCATGTTAAATGATGCTCTATCACACGCACGCAAGCACGCAGGCACGCACAAAAAGGCATCATGCAAGGGCATAAACATAATTAACACTGGCCTTTGTGTACTTTGGTTGCCGTGCCAACCCTTCACATGAGCTGCTGTTTCCCGGCTTCGCCGTTTGATTGGAGACAATAAACTCATCCAGCTGCTTTCGTTTTAGAAGAAAATACTGAAACTATTCAAAACAGAAGTTTCAGTGTAAAAATATCAGGAGAAGAGGGATCACGATTCAATCACATGTTTGGTTCATTCAGCTGGTTCCATGTCTGTTATTCTCACTGTGAATGACGTGTGTGAAAAAAAAATGCTTGCGAGAACACTGAATGAAAAACTAACCACACGTCTGAAAACATTACAGGAGTTACTGAAGCCCCAGAACCTCAGATAACCTCTTGAAAGACTCTCTGTCGGAGGCAGTGTGTCAAACAATGTCCATAACCTGTGGTGTAAACATGGTTAAAAATAATTTGCATTTAATATTGATTGAATATTGATTGCCTCTCCTGTGGTGAAAATATCAATAAAATGTAACAATAAGCACTTTTATTTTTCAAGACTTACTGGACAAATCCATGAAGAAAAATTATGAAATGTCTTAAACTGTAATTTAGACAACCTTGCTACAAAGAAATTGCAGATATTTAACATTTTCTGTTTAACATATTTGTGTAAGAAATTAAAAAAAGAGTATCATAAACTGAAACAAGCTATACTTTAATTACCATTTATACTTAATAAAGCGGCTCCTGGGTGTATAAGATGTAGTTAAGCAAACTCAATTACAAGATGTAATATAATAATTCAAATGATAATAATAAAAAGAAGTCATTTTGTTCATAGATCGCATATGAAAACACTGGTAAAAAAAACCCCAAAAAAAACCCCAACATAAAACAACCTCTGACATGTAAGATACTTTAAATTCAATATTTAAAAAAAAATGAGGACAGATGATTTTAAAAACAAAAAGAAAATTTATACAAACATAAAATATACTGCAATACCATATAACTGACTGTGTTAAATTGCAACAGACTGATAAGATAGTTTAGAAATGACACCTAACAGAGTCCAAAGCCTCCAGAATGAGGGAGGGGCCATATTACTGCAGAGGGCTTCTCAGGGTGATGACGCAACTATGCACAAATGCTGTTTCTCATCATGATGTTATGAAGAACTTTGTCATTTATGTTATATAATATGATTAAAAGAGTGAGGTGATCTGAAGATTGTCTTGCCTTCAGGGTAAAAAGTGGAAAAACCAGGCAGGACTGCAGTAAAAACATAGTGTACTCATGTCCGAGGCGTCAAGTCTGGAGAGTGAAGGTCACAGAGCAAATACACACAACGATACAGACGGAAAATTTCAAAGTCAAAATTTAACTTCCAAAAAGATATATTTTTTTAATCAACTGTCCAGTCTGGAAGCTGCCTTTGCTGTTGTCTATCTACTTGTGCATGTGCAGAAGAACTTCAAGCTTTGCTTCCTCTTACTCCTTTTCGGATATGTCAGGCCATATTTATTTAGTTATCTGTTACTTTTGTTTGTTGTTTGTGTCTTTATTTTATTTTCATTTTGTTGTGTACCCACAGGTCAGAGATAAACGTATTCATTTCCTATGACCGTGGTGCGCATGCACAATAGTAGAATTTCAGAAACGTGTTGTTCTTTCCCGTTTCCACAGAGACAAAGTTGTAGTATTTTCAAAAAGTTGCGGTCTTCCTACACAAAACTCAATGAAAGTTTATTATTTTCACTTGAAAATGTTGCTGTGTAAACAGAGCCTTAACAACCACTTGAAAGCAAGTCCATTTTTTGCTTTGATACTTTAAGTTAACTAAAAAAACAGTATGTTTCTGCAGTGGAAGTCACTGCATGAAGCACTTTTGAAAACCATTGTCTGAGGACACAGTTGATCTTTTCACTCACAGAACACAACATAAGTAAAAATGACATGTTATCAGTAAATAAAAATTCTATTAAAACAATAAGTGAAAGTCACATAGAACTTATAACTAAAAATATTACATTAGCTGTGAGTAAATATTAGATATATGCAGTCAATTAAAATCATACAGAAGCATAGATGCATGAATTCCTATTTTATTCTATTAATAAAGCACAAAACTCAATGACTAAAACATTTGTTTTCCTGCAGCCTTGAACACTCTGTGTCTTAAACGTGGCAGTGGATTTTGAACAAAACTGCACCACAGCTGTCAAAACTCAAAATCACACACGTGTTTTTAATGTGATCAGACCAAATAGGATGGAAACCAGTTCAAAGTGAAAAGGTTTAACTCTTCCACCTGATTGGGATTGACGATTGTGCATTAATGTGCTTTTCCTCCCCCCCCACGCATTTCATTATGAATTAATTTGATTCACATTCATCTACAACTTTTGTTTTTTTTTTTTTTTTTTTTTGGTCTTAAGTTTGTTTTTCAAGCCACAGAAGGAAATCTGAAGCTGCTCTCCCTCAGGTCCACTGTGTGAGTTCAAGGTCCGTTTCCCGCAGGATTTATTGTTCACAGACAGGATGCGAACACAGAAACAGTAAAGATGGCCACTGTTCTTCTTTACTGTTTCTACTCAGGTTTTACTGCTGCTGTTCACGATGAGCGTTTTAGCAGAACAGAAACATGGTGAGCAAAACATTAAAGTCGGAAACTGTTCCACCAGAAGCATCAAGAAACAGAAGGAGTTTTATAAGTTCAAATTTCAATGCGATTAAATCAGACATCCACAAGAAAAACGCTATTAAATGATCAGTTTTACATCCCTGAGACCACAAACAAGGAGCATGTGGAAGAGAATAAAGTCAAATGTGAAATATTTTTGGGATTTTTGAATGAAATAAAGTAAATAATTTTAACATTTTGGTCAATTTCGATGTAAAAAGGTTAATAATACAATAATATTGGCAAAGCCGAAAAAGGTAATAATTGTGTTCAATTATTAAATAAAAAAGCACAATTCAGACAAATTCACAAATTTACAAGGAAATACAATAAATCAAGGCAATTAACAACCTCAATATTATTATCTTAATATTATGAAATACATAAAACTAGATAATTAAGAAGAACAATGATGTAATAATTTTGACCTTTTTCAATGTAATAAAGTCAAACATGAAACAATTTGTCAATTGTGTCACAATAATATACTTTTATTTGCATTGTTCTTGATATGCTTCAGCCTTTTCTCATGTGAGAATGTTGTACGTTTCAATAAACTGCATATATGCTACTTGTTTACACCCTGGCTGCAAGTAATCTATTACACGTCAGATGATTGAGTTTCTTTTGATTTTGTTCACTTATCTGTTTTTGCTAAGTTTTTGGATGCTTACTTCACATTACAATTGATCTAAAAATGACAATACAAATCTTTTGCAATCATCAATTTGACTAAATGCTTGTTTTACTTAAATATCAGACTCCAGTCAAATTCTTGCGTTACGATGAGCAATAAGCATATAAAGCTTCACTGCTTTGTTAGAGTGGCGCTGGAGTACCACTGTGATGGTAACACATCACATTTCTTGAGTGTTTGTGGTGGCTGTGATTAAAAGCAGCTGTTTGAGCGCATGAAAATCCGAGGTTTCGACTTAGGTTGGGTTGAAAACTTAACAGCAGCACAGCTGGAACAGCTTTAAGACCTTGAAACATCTAATGGTAACAAATGCAGACAGCATCCGTCGCGTGATGATAAAACAGATGATCTCACAGAGCTCAGCCCTGCCAGAGTTAATACGTATATCTTATTTTTCATATTCTTTGCGCTAATTCTTATCTTTGATCTCATCTCATCTCATTTAATCTTTTCATAGACTTTAACTGACGTTTCTTAAAATGTTAAAAACATGACCATTATGGGGTTTTGATGGAGACACTGATGTTTAAGTCCTCCCTCACTCTGAGAAGCAACATGCCAGTGCACTGCAGTTTTACAGTATTAGCATCAACCAGAGAAGAAAAAGCATAACTGGACACCACAATCCAAGAAAAGACGGTCCAACCATTCCTCTTCTAAAAGATACAACTTTGTCCAACCTTTTTTTTTTTGTAAGAGCTCTCAAGTGTGAGTTTGAGGTCACTGTTACATGCAACTTCACTCCGAAACAACCTTCCGCCACGTTCCAAACTGCTACTGGAAAAAAACAAAACAAAGGTGGACCAAATACAAACGTTTAAAAACCGACGCAAACGGAGGAGATAAATAAAAGAGTCTTGGAGCAGCTACAGACTTGGCTTGGGTTACAGACACGCGGCGAGATGAACTCTGAGTCAGGGTCATGACATTTAGATGGTGAGGAGTAAGTGAAAGCAGGCTGCATGGGCAAACAAAACCAAAAATAAATAAAAAAACAAATAATAAAGTCCTTCACATGACAGCTCTGCTTCCTTCACATGCACGGAAATGAGAAAATGTGTGTTATTTGTGCATGTGTGGGCGTGATCGCAGAGATGAGGCGGGAGTCTGTGGCGTTCACTCTTATCTAAGTACCATGTAAGTTGTTTTTAGTTTGAGGCTATCAACATTGAGAATTCCGCTTTTTTTTTTTAACGTGTCTGTCTCTAAGAGCAACTTTCTGAGCATTCTTTTGGGTAAAAATAACACAAATAACCTCACACATCCTGCACCAGAGAGTTCTCGAGTTCTTCGCTAACTGGAAACAAATGTGGGTTTGGATTTGTTTTGAGGATTCCTGCAAATACAGCCAGGAATACTTGCTAAGGCCCGGTTCATGTGCAGAGGGAATCATCTATTTGTTTTGACGATAAGGTCTCAGAATTTCACCCTGATGAAGCCCCCCTCCAAATCTTTTTAATATTATTAAAGCATGGAGGGTGTAGCCATGAGATTAGATGAGATGAGATGCAACAAGACAAGACAAGACAAGAAGACAATTTCTGTCCCCCAATATGGACATTTGCACTGTTGCAGTAGTAATAAAAGTAAAGCAAAACAAAAGAATACATCATGAAAAAACAATAAGAAGAGTAACAATAATATATAAACAGGTTACTAACTGTTGCATTATTTACATGCTTCAGATCTTATAACAAATCTGAAACGAAATATCTCAAATTATTGTTTTCTTTCTTTTGATCTTGTCTACTTCAGATAATTTCCTTTATTAAAGGGATTGTTCGAAAACGCTATGTTAGAATGAATAAAAGCTTTTTGTTTAACGCGATAATTTTAACTAATTTAATGGAGAAAAACAATTCTGTATAAAAAAGTTTCCCATTCAAAACAAGGGGCTGCTTAATTATTTCCACTAAACAAAGATTGATTGTTGAACTTGTTTGTTTTAAAGATTGTAATTTGAATCATGATTAACAGTTTATACACATGATTGAGGCAGAACAGAACCAGAATTTGATCAAAGCCTTCTGCGAGGGCAAACAGTGTTAGTGGATAGAAAACGTTTTAGTGTCGGAGCAGGAATGAATTGCATGCGCACGCCTCTAAAAGTAGCAGTTTAGACTTTACATTTCACTTACTTTGTTATACATTTGATATTCAGTCAAAAACACGTTGCATCTGTACCGTCGGTGCTTTGCGTGTTTTTAAGGAGAAACGTGTGACTGTCTCTTCCCATGACTGCTGAATTTGATTACATGGTCGACTCACACTCACACTGCAAGGCTTTTAAATTTCCCTTCATCAAATTGAAGAAGCATGATCAAGATCAACTCTGCAGCTCAATAGCTCTTGATTCAAAACGAAGAGCAAAGAGACAATTTATTACTCTAACTGATTTATTTGAACAAAACTGGCTTCTTATCAATCGGAATCCAAGTATTTCGATTTTCCACGGTTATCATTCATTTCTGTCAGGATTCTGCAGCTCCAGAGTCACATGTGGTTCTACAACTCCTCTGTAGCAGCTTCCTGCAGTAAGATGATGATTTTAACTCAATTATAAAGGGAAATAAACTTGCCAAACCTGCCTAGAATTGCTAAAACCATTATAGGACACCTAAACAAGTCTAAAAACTGACAAGAAATGAAAGACAAAAATACAAAACAAACAGGTAAAATGGTACAACAGGTAAAGCTGAAATTACATTAATTAATGAAAGTGTCTAAAAAGGGTAGAAAAGCAAAGATTTATAAAGCCCCGTTTTCACAATGTTGTTTCAAGTGAAAGTACATAGTTTTTGCTTTTTCGTTTAAGAAAAGTTTTCACAGAAATCGCAGAAAAGTTGAAAACTAGGTAGCATGCCAGGCCACGTGCTGCTGTTTCTTTTTTTAATGAAACCACACACACATGTGAGCGGAGAATAATACACTATAAACACTAATGATGGCAAATAGATGGACATTCGTATAGATGGGAGACCAAGCTGGGTTGCTACGACACATAGCTCTCAACTATAAAGCTTTTTATGTAAACAGAAACCCGAAGTTCAAAAAACGTTTTGCATTTACTTGAAAACATTGTGTAAATGGGCCTAAATGTACAAATAACATGGAACACAGTTAAAATGTTTAAAGCTGCTTAAGTTTATAAGCTGACTGCTCTTTATGTTTATGTTTTGTCACTCCAGATTTATTGTATTTGGATAAAAATCATTTAAAGTCGCTTCTTTATCTGTAAAGGCTACAGACTGATTTGATGACATAAATCAATCCTGAGGTTCTTTCTGTGTTTCACTTGTTAGTGGAGCTGAAGGGTAAAACAGTGGAGATGAGCTATGACCCCGTGAGCGGAAGCTCTGCATCAGTTTTCAGGCATTTTGGATCAGATGGAGTGAGTCTGTGCCCAGTGTCAAAAAAACTTTACTGTTTCCCACATGGTGGAAGTGCAGCACAGGCAGCTGGAACAGGGTCATGGTGGGCTTCAACCCAGCGCTGTGAGTCACCGAGACTGTTTGAAAAACCAGCAGAGTGAGATTGAAGGCAGTGCCGGAGACATGATGAGAGTTTTGGATGTGGCGGATTGGAGTTTTTCAACAATCAACAGTTGTGAAAACAAGAAGGGGAGCCTGGGGCTTGTTTGTTTTTAGTCACAGTTACCATAGTGTCTAATATCCTGCAGTGAAATATGACTGAGATTTCAACAGTGTGGAGTTTTATTTTCACTCAAGATATGAAATTATGTGTTAAAAAATGTTTCCACCATCATAGGTACTTTCTTCATCATTGCAAACACACTGTTAGAACCAAGAATAACAGCTGCTTTGATAATTAGTGTGAATCCACACTATATCCTGTATATGGACATTTAAACAGCCCCCTCTAGTGTCTGTGTGAGCTATGACCCCTGGGGAGGGAGGGAGGGAGGAGGTTGGGATGGAGAGATGGATCAATGCATTGATCTATGGGAAAACACATTTTGTATTATTTTGTCTTTTACGCTGTTTGTCATCCACAAAAAGAAGAATGCGTAAAGTTGAAAATGCTGAATACGCGAAAACTTCCAGAATATTGGTGCTTTAATCTAAATCATTCGTCACCAGCATTGACTATCATCTAAATATTCTCATCCAAACCTTTACAGTAAAGCCTGTGAGGTGATTTTCAGACAAAGTGTTATGATTGCAAACAGGTTGATGGCTCACAAATAAAGAAAAGTAGAACCTGTCAATCTGTTAAATACTACAAGACTCACCCACAGTTTCTTTCTCACTTCAATCCATCACCTCAACAGAACAGCAAACACTCTTTACACAGATTCCAACACCTCAGCACAATGTGCAAGCTCTGTGTTGTGTTGTCTCATCTCAGTGTTTTTCCTCTGATAGGCTGGCGACCTGCCCAGGATCTGTCCTTCCAGTTAGAGTAGATTCACACCTCCTCATACTAAATCATGTAGAGATAATGAGTGAATAAGTGGAAATATTAAGCCGACTATACATGCCAGCCTTAGCCGAATCATCTTTGCTCCACAACTTTGTCAACATTAACAAGATCCTCTCATCGACTGCTAACATACAGACTTTTAACAGGTACTCAAAGTGTTTTGAATACTTTGTGGCATACCTTTGCCAATTTGCACATAAATCTCAGTTTGAACCTAATTTTATTGTAAATGATCAAATAAATCACAAGGAATCACAAAGAAAGTGACAAATATTCCATGGTGGGGCTGAAGATCATTGTAATCATGGTAATTCACACCAAAGTCACTGGAAAAGGATCCAATGGACGAGGTATGATTGTTACTTCTCACAGCTTGCAGGTTTGCAGGTGTTTTAATGGAGATTTGATGGTGCACTGGTCAATGTCATGGTCTTTTTTT
Source organism: Parablennius parvicornis (assembly GCA_900302745.1). Classification (NCBI taxonomy): domain Eukaryota; kingdom Metazoa; phylum Chordata; class Actinopteri; order Blenniiformes; family Blenniidae; genus Parablennius; species Parablennius parvicornis. Next base: position 1,903 of record OMNM01037869.1, on the reverse strand, counting down.
CAGCATATCTTATAATGGAATCGCACAGATGGCGTAGAGTCTATATCTCAAAATGTTCAACTTGTTGTTCGCTGAACCACAACTGAAGGCTAAGATCACTTTCTAATTTAGCCTGACCTGAAAGAAAAATACCAATGCTTTTTTTATTTTTCTTCATCCAAATCCATCCTGACTCCCGTCACCATATTTGGACTTTCTACAGCTAAGATTTTAACAGGCCATGAGAATCCAGCAAAGTCTAATAATATATTGCCTTTTCCCTTCTATGCAATGATAAAGATGTGATAACAAAAACATAAATCCACCATCCTCATGTCACTACAGACAATATTAAACTTTCTGCTGTCTTCCCGGTTATTTATGATATGATGTGATTTCCAGATGATCCAGAAGAGACAGTGATCAAGAATCACAACACAGACAGATGAATTTCCCCAGACGGCCATGAACCTGGCACTGTGCGTAAACACCACAAAGTCAAATGTCGGTATAAATAAACAGACGCACATATTCAGTCCTTCTTTCTGTGATTAGGTCTTAAACAATATCGTCAAGCGAAGCCTGTCCAGCCAGCAGCAGATGTAACGTTGTAAATTTTCTCGTAAAACTCACTAGTGCCGGTTTTCCAGGCATTTTAGTGACACATGATCCTCACCGACAGCAATAACATCAGTACATTTTTCCAGTGATTGAAAAAAAAACAACAGCCTTTTGGGAAAACATTCCTCAACCAGTTTTCACCGTGGTGGATTATTTTTTTTATTTTTTTCAAGGCGAACCTTCCCACAGTCTGAGCGGGATGCTGAAAGATTAGTGAGGAAATACCAGCTCCTGCACAGCACAGCAGGAGGCGACTACTGCATGCTTGTGTCGAGCCCATTTCCAACTTTTCAGTGTTCACATGACAATAGCAAACAAACATGGTCGGTATATCGGCGAGGGGATGAGATGCAGCTCAGGAGGTAGAATTATTTCTTATTAATGAATAGGCTCTGCGGTTGTTTTTGACTGATAACACATCTTTGACTTAGGGCTGTAAATTATTACGTTACGTGTTGTGACAATGATATGATTAACAACACATACAAATAATGTCAATCTATTTTTAAAGAATTATTATACACTCACAATTATAATTTGCACTGTGGCAGTTTTGTATTCTGCAGCCCGACTAAGAATAATTATAACCACTGTTTTAAAGCTCTGCATCTACAAATGAAAAGCTTATTTTACTGCAATGGTGAAAGGGAGTGTTGTTGTTTCCAAAAACTGGAAAGATAATCATTTATTTTCCACACAATTATCCACACAAATTGCTGCTGTGTTGAAGTACATCAGGCCCTCTGCTGGGAACTTCCTGAATCCTCTTACTTGGATTAAGATGTTTTTTTTCTTACTGGTAACTACAGCAAGTGGTATCTTTCTCATTTCCTGATATTTCATAAACATGCTATAATGCAGAGGAGTGTGAGGTTTACTGCCATTTATCTTCACCCTTCACCCTCTGGCTCTGACATACCAGCTCGCTGTCAACAGTCTGTGGACTGGATGTGCTTCTGAAGATCCTTTCTGGTCATGCAGGCAGAATCTAAATGAAGGAATGCTCATGGTGATTTTAAGGGATTCATCATCTCCCCATGAGTAATTCTGATGAATGCACTGACACCAGGCCAGCCATGGGACCAGGTATTAGACAAATTGAATAATTTCAAACAATTCCAGCGGCAGGAATAAACGTGGACAATTAACATTTTCAATTATTGTCTTTAAAATAATCATTTTGTATGGTCAGATCTATGACTTTAATCTTTCCAAGAGTGTGTGATCACCAATACAGGCCAATTTTTTGAGGAAAAAAAAGACAGAATACCAATATTCTGTGGATATTTAGTCAATAATTGAA
>OMNM01037868.1:0-20701 GCA_900302745.1 Parablennius parvicornis | reverse complement strand
TGGTCTCGTTGGTCCAACAATGTTGTATTCAAAGTTTTTGTTTGTTTTCAAAGTCTCTTGAATTTCCTCCATTTGAATATCGGATCATAGGAGCTGCATTCAGAATCTGCTGTGTCTGTGTGAGCTGGACTGGCTCCGCCCACACATGCCCATCTTGGGAAGAGGAGGAAGTACTTCCTCTCGTGGTGCCATGTGCCAGACAAGAGCTGCCTGATTGTGGGAGGAGTCAAAGGGAGGAGCCTACCTTGATTGGGATTGGCTAAACTCCCGATGACACTTTATAGGGTTTGATTTCTGATTGGCTCGTTGGAACAACACACTTTTTAAAAACTGAAACAAGCCAGGGAGAGAGAGGACAGACTTTCTTCACTTCTGTGGCGTCATTCCAGGTGTGGGGACGATTATTACTGTTGGAAAACCTTTAGAAAGTGAATTTTGAAAGTGAATTTTGCATAATATAACAGGTTCTGGCAGATAGTATCGGCACACAATGACTCAGATAAGACATTTTAAAGCTTTTGTGACTGTTTGGGGGGTTTGAGGGTAAATATCCACAAATTTTTGTTTGTTTTTGCTTAGATTCAGCAGCTTAATCATTAGTAATGACAGATTTACTTCAGAATCTCATCCTGATAGAGTGTGTGCTATATAGTGTTTATAAATATATATCCATTATAGTGATAATATAGAATTATAAAAAGGTGTAGTGTATCCGTCTTCCTACTATTTTTATAAGAGGTTAGGATTATCAGGTTTATCTCCATATCTTTGTTTATACATTTCACAAAACATTTCATTTTGTCTTTTTTGTTTTTTTACAGTCATTTGAAAAAAAAAAACAACCATATCAACACAATAGAAATAGAATTTCTTAATGGTAAAAGCATGACTTTTATATATAATGCCTGATTAATTTAGTAAGGATTTGTACTTCTGAAATAAGAACAGGAAGTCTTGATGTTCAACCATTATTGATGTAACCTGATTACTTTCAAAATACTTATTTATCATTATTATGTTCTTTACCAGCTCTGCTGGTATTTACTTGATAACCACTGACACCAATGTTCCTCTGAACAGAACCACGAGGCACCGTCCTGCTGTTAAAAGATTTTGCAGTTTTTCTAAACGAGATGAATTTTAACATATAAACATCACTCCCATACTGGACTGAAGTATCAGGACACGTGATGTTAAACGTTGATTTTCTGTCTCGGTATTATAAAAATATAAAGTATTACAAATGAATTGTGTGTCACATTTGTCATACAAACATTATTGGAAACTTCACACAGAAATGGAGGCGTGTTGTTCATCAAATGAAAGCCAGTGTGGCCTTTTGCAGCTTTAGTTAACTGTATTGAGGAAAATAGCAAACAGAATTTTCATTTATCTTTTCTCAGTTGTGTTGAGTTTGTGTGCAGCGTGTTCATGTTTTATGTGTGCCTGTAGAGCTTCTTTTGGGTAATTCGGTTTCCTTCCACATTGCAAAAGCATCCATCTGAGGCTAATTGGTGACGACATAATTGTCAGTGTGTGTTTTCCGTGTGATGGACCTGCCTTCCCATCCCCACAACCGCAAGCTGTATTAAACGGCTTGAAAGACGGACACACATTTTTTTGGGATGTTGTGACCGTCTTTGTGGACTGGGCCCTACAGTTGTCCTTGGCACTTAAACAAAGCAGTCAGTCAGGATTATTGATTAATCCTTAAGTAATAAAAGAGGCTGAATTGTTCCTTTATCCACTTAATGTCGGCATTGTTGGCGGATGATGTAGTACGTGATATTGCTGCAATACATCAAAGTCATCGGCTGTCGGCGGAGCAACCAAATCCGTTTTAAAATTCATTAGACATGAAACTCAACTCAAATCTAACAGAATTGGACCCAAGCTTTCCAAAGATTTGTCGTCATTTACTTGTAAAGGCACTGGAGTTTGGTGAAATACAAACCACAAATGTGTCAAACTCGGTTTCCTTGTACTGAAGGATTATTGTTTTCCTCCGCTCCAAACCGAAAACTAGTTTACCTCACAACTCGAGGCGGATCTCCGAAGACTCCTCCGTCACAAACAAGGTAATGATTTTACGTGCGGGAGACGATTCGGAGCCGTGGCCGTGAGCTCTAAACGTGGAGGTTGATTCATCTTGACGTCGGCGAGAATTTGGGCCTTTTACTCCCCTCAAGTTCCATTTGAGACGGCGGCTGTGTGGAGTGCTGAAAGGTCGCTGTCGGATCGCGCTGCGGTTGAAGTGCCTCCGCAGATGCGCTGCGCTCTCCTGTGAGGCGGCGCCGATGTGTGCTGACAAGGAACAAGCAGTTTGAAGGGCGCAGATGCTTTGTTGCTGCTGGTTTTACTCTGCGGCTCACTGAGGCCACAGGTACAGTTTAGAGTTCAACAAATATGTCAATGCGAATACATGCAAGTCTGAAACTTGGATTTCTATTTGTAGTAAAAAGTCCGGCTTGGACAGCTCAGTGTTACTATCACTTAAAGACAGCTTTCTTTTCCCCTCCAAACAATATGATGCTTTATATAACTTAATGTTTTTTTGGTTTTTTTAATAGGGTGAGATTACACACCTCCACATATTTCACTTTCGCGTTGTGAACTGGTCTAAATATTTGCCACTTTGTTAGAGTACTAAAGCATCTTATTCCAAAGAAGACACAGATTGCATGTTAATATCAGGTGAAAATAACTATTTAGAAATGTTTTTTTGAGTTTATTTAAAATGCCGCAAAGCAACTTGGCCACAAAGACAATTTTTACACATTTCCCCTCAAAAATAATATAATCCAGACTCCTCCAAAACAGGGTTGACTGAATTCAGCAGCTCTTGATATTAATTATGCCTTAATTTTCTTTCTTTCGAAAATATATTATTAATATTGTCATATTGTATGTTATTTTCCTTATTTGTGTTCTTAATTTTTTAAATTTTTATTTCTTTATCCTATAATCTATCTTTTAAAAACTGCTGTTTAAGTGTACAACATGTACTTAAAACATTCCACTGCACCGTATATTGTGTAGAATTGTGGTGTGTGATAAATAAAGGACTTGACTTGATTCTTAATTTTAAACAGAAATGTCCCGACTCCCCGTCCAAGTAGATTTATAAAAATTATTAAAAAATTAATGAACAATTAACTTTCAAATCAACAAGCAGTTTAAAGAGGGAAAAGGAGAGGAAGCAGAAAAATGAGAAGTAGGAAGAGGAGTAATGACATCAAGAGGTGGATGATGTGTAAGAGGGGAAAAAAAGGTTGAAGGAGAGAGCGATGTAAACAGAGAAGTGGAGTATTGAGAAAAGGAAGTAGAGTATGTGGAAGGAGGAGAGAAGAGAGGAGGAAAAGGAAAAATGAGGTCGTAGTCGAACTTCTGTGTATTAATGAGGCAGTCACTGAAGTCTTGACTCGCGGATCAACAGTTGTACTGTTATATCGTAATCACAGTTGTAATATTCTTCTTGTTTTTGTCCATTGTTTGTAAATCTTGTTCATGCAGTACATAGTTTTCTCCTCTATCCATACCTCCGCCAAGGAGGTTATGTTTTTGCCAGGGTCTGTCTGTCTGTCTGTCTGTCTGTCTGTCTGTCTGTCTGTCTGTCTGTCTGTCTGTCTGTCTGTCTGTCTGTCTGTTAGCAGGATTACACAAAAACTCCTGAATGGATCTTCCTATAATAAATCCAGAAGATGTGTCTTGACCCAACTTAGATTCCACTAAATTTTGAGAGTGATCCAGATAACCATCTGAATACAAAAAAAATATAAAATATCCTGTTTTTCCCCTTTATTTATTATTGAGCCATTTTCAAAAAAATCGTATCTCTTGGAGATCACATCTGATTGATTGACTTCTAAAAATTCAGTGATCTGTAGGATGGTCATATCTAGTAGGGTGCAACATTTAATCTGGATCAGATCCAGAATAAGTTCAGGAAAAATTCCAGAATTTTAACATGGGAAACCCTATTCACAAGTTGCAAAACTCATAACTCGCTTGGCGGAGGTCTGCGCTCTCGGAGTGTTTTTCTAGTTACACTTCATTATATTTAATAGCCCGGGGTGCGATTGTGGCACAGGTGGTTAGCGGGGTTTTCATTTAACCCATTAAACCTGGATCTAAACTGCATGGACAAGATGAGCACGGATTAAGCTGTGAAAATAACTTCTGGACTATAAGTCACATCTGATCATGTGAGTTATCTATGAAAATCTATGGGTGGATACCATCTGGGACCACAAGGTGTCACTGTTTGACAGCAGAATGCTGCTACAGTACCACAGGGAGAAAACATCTATTACTATTACATTATTTGACTGACAGCAGAGGAGGCAACAGAAACAAACCATCAGGTAGAGTTCAGATTTTTTTTTTTTTTTTAGAAACCTTCGAGGGAGAAAAGTGGAGAAACTTACTGTGATGAAGAAAACAAAGAAGACTAATGTTCAGGGTTAGGGTTATACAGAAGATTCTAGAACTTCAGCAGCGACAACTGTTACATCTAGAAACGAATAAATAACTGTGATGCTTTTCGTCTTTTTTTTTTTTTTTACCATGCGTTAGCTCTTTGAAATTGTCCTCCGTGGTATCTGGTGGGTTTGAATCCTGGCTGCAGCAGCAATTTCATGCAGTGTAAAAACTGTAGAGACTAATCAAATTGAGTTTTCTGAGCAATTATCAAGTGAAACTATTGAATAAAATAGCTGGCTATACTGATGCTACCATTGACTAGCCTCAGTGAATCTACTTTCTTGGTACAGCAGGTGGTTCGTTGGTCTAAATCGGTGAAGAGCCTTGGAGCTGCGCTGTGTTCACAGAAAGAAGAACGTAGTCAGATGTGACATCTTGAATCTCGAGGTTATTGCTTCCTAATCTATTTGTGAGCCGGACCATAAGGAGTGCTGGCTGTCTTTGTCGTGCCCTGGAAACAAACCCAGCTCCTTCACGCCCGAAGAGAAACACTGACTACCTGCCATCAGTGGCAGTGAAGTTTGAAATATTTTGACGTTCACATCATCCTGAATAAATATTTGTTTGTTCAACAAGTGGTTAAGAAACGTTAAATTAATATTCCTTATCGATCAAGATCTTTGAGCTGTTTGTTTGTCCCTCGCCAACAGACATCACACCAACCCTGTGGGCACCGAGTGGCGCTGGAAAATGGACCCTGCAGAGAAGATTCTGGAAGACGCGGTGGAAAAGCACCAGAACATGATCCGACAGTTCAGAGGTTGGTCTTTGAGCAGGCTGCACATTGTAACTTATCACATTGTTAAAATAACATTAAAAACCTTTCATAATATAATAATTATGTAGTAGCACAAATAGTTCTGCTTTTATTGTGAAAAAAAGCCTATTTTTGCTGCAGGATTTTTTTTTTTTTGCACCTTTCATATGGAAAATAGGTTTGATGGATGGAATAGTAGTCGTATTGATTGGATAGTGATAAAAGCTCTGCAGCACTTTCACTCTTGGTTGTAAATATTTTTAAATGACCTTAATAGATTATTGACTGTTATATAATTAGCTTGGATTATGTTCATCTTGTCGTACAACTAATTATATTATCAGGCCGGCCTGACAGAATCTGACAGATTCTTGACGAAATCTGTCAGACGAATGTCTTGACGAAACATGTCAGTCAGGTAAAAACTCTGTTTCCTTCTATCCCATGTTGTTTAGAAGAAATCAAACTATATATAATTAGCTTTTACCTGCACATGAACCTAATATTGTGCAGTGCCATAAACCCAAAGACAACCTGTGATGCACAGGAAGAACATGCTCGCTCCTAAACCCGGACGAGAACAGGTGAACTCTCACTGTGAGGCAAAACAGCCGACCACGACGTCATCGCGCCAGCCCACAACAATAATTCTTTCCATCGTAATAAATATGCAGGCAATGGCGCACACAGCCAGGCTTTCCCAGCACTGCTGCTTACCGCTCGTGCCATCCTGCGACGTTTTACATAATGAAGCGGAGCGAAGACTAAAACGCTGACGCTTCGTCTCGGCTGTTTCGTCACACAGTCGCCACACCGCCACATAAATCACATCACCTCTCAACCAACACACACATACGCAGCTTCATTTTCTCTTCTGGCACCTTCTCTTGTGTCTTTGATGGTCCAAACCTCGCTGTCTTCATCGTTTCGGAACTTGGAGCTTCACTTTGGGTTCAGCCGAGTTCTCACACAAAAATTAACAATTTCATGGTTTGTAACTGTTGGACAAACTACAAGGACTGTTGACTCTGTAAACAGATTTCTTTGAGTTCAGTTTGCGATACTTGTATCCATTCTCCTGCCGTTTTGGATTACTTCTCTGGCAGCTACCGGTGTTGGCTGAGGACGGCTGGTTGGCCGCCTGAAGCTCCGTCTAAACAGGATTAAATGATCGTCGTGTGAGCGTGCCCTCAGCAGATTCTGTTTTGCGAGCACTGTTGTCAAAACATGGAGGCGATCTTTCTTTTTCTAAACATTCATTAAAGAGATTATATTTTGACAGGAAAACTATTACTCTACCAGGTGGAGTTTGAGCACTTTAGGTACAATTTTGACCAGGTTGGGTTACGTAATGACATAATCCTGCGTACGAGTGTTAAATTAAACACTTCATCAGGCCACATTAACGAGGAGGTCACACACACACACACACATACACACACACACACACACATCCAGCTAAAATCAGTTTACACCACTGGCTGCTTGCCAATTGAGATCATGTTTCCTTTCCTTTCCTTTGCTTTCCCAGTTTCAGTCATACACCAGATTCACTTCCACATTACAGTTTTCTTTCGATCTTTTTTCCGTTTTACAGAAATCAATCATAACATACGGTGGTATTGATTATGTGTGAAGACAAACATCTGGGATGTTTTGGAGGATTTTTTGTTCACTCAACTATCAAATCAAATCAAATCAAACTTTATTTGCATTAGCTGTACATATAACAGTAGTGGAGCAAAATCAGAGAGCGTTTCTCAGGGATCCAACAAACTAAAATAAACCCACCTAAACAAGCATACACCCCTCACCACCCACACACACACACACACACACATACACCCACACACACACATTTCCACGTCCCTGAGACGTTGAGCAGCGTATTCTCAATGAGATGATCAGTGAAATGATTCATAGCAGCAGACTGAATTACAATGAGATTAAAGTGCGAAGTGGAATGATAAATAACTATATAACTAAATAATCTGAAACTACAACTTTGACTAAGGCTAGAAAAATTTAGGTGCAATAGTCTTCATCATCCAGATCCATATCAGCAGTTCTGTGAAGCTCATCTAACAAACACCCGTTTATTACAAACTAACTGAGCCCTCTGGAAATATTCCCGGATAAGAGGGCGGAAGAATCTGTTTGACCATATTTTTGTTGTCATAAAATTATAAATAATTTTCCCATTTACACAATTAAAACAGCAACATGAACCTAAACCTGTATCATGATATGTACTGAGTGTCAATTGGTCATAAAACAACATTTCAAAGTCTCAGTCCAGTGTTAGTGATGATGTGACTCCAGAGCAGCGTTGGTGAACAATGGGCTTGCTGGCCCCTGGTGGAGTCACATCATGTGACAACTGGACAATGAAAGAATGGAAATCGGCTGTTCTAACTGAAAATATGTTCTGTACAAACCTCTGACCCCTGCGAGGACGCTCTCCACCCAAATAGCGGTGTATCATACTACCCCGTGCCTCCCTTTCCCCGGAGAGCATCCTCTGACCAAGAACATTCTGGAATGGCCACAGCAGTATTAATGAATAGATGTCACCCTGTTTAATAGGTCATATTCCAGCTTTATTTCAACAAAGAAAACATTCGACAAGCATAAATGTTTTTACATTTATTGCTATCTTTCTTTCGTAAAGCCACACAGTTTGTGCAGGACTGAGGTGTCCTTGAAACCTCCATCCAACTAGAAGTGACTTGATCCTGCGACCTCACAGACCGAGTGCGATCGCTCCAACCTCAGGCCTGCTGCTGTTCCCATTAACAGAAACAGTGAAGCCATTGTACTCTGGGAATAATATAAATGCCAAATGTTAAAAGCCTCAGAGATGTATCGCCTTCAAAGGGTTACTGTATAACTAACAGAATTCTCAGAGCGCTCATTTGGGATGTTTTATAATCCACTTCAACAGAGGAACTATAATTTCCTGAGCAGTATTTTTCTTTTGAACATATGCTTTTATTGACAGTAGACTTGATTCTGTAACTAATTAGATTATACTGTTATTTGAAGTAAAAACTGCAGTTTTACATTTCCACCCGCCTTTTTACCAAGTAGAACTCTCTACTCCGACACGTCATCATCCTCCATAATCTCCTCTCCCGTCGCAGTGTAAAAATCACATTACGTAGCCTTCAACTCCATTTATAATTGACAGTGATACATTTTAATCCCTCCAGCACAATGCACTGCCCAAACAAAAGCCTTGCTACCGTCGGTGTGATTAAACAGGTTGGTGTCTGCTGCGACACCCTGATGGTCGGATGCATAAACACTCTCATCAGATCACGGCTTTAAATATCGTGCAGCTGGCTTTCATGAATGTTATTAGTCACTATCAGATATGTTTATTATCCGGAAGACTGTGGCTTGAGTTTATCTTGTGTGTGTGTGGGTTTAGATTAGCTGGTGATAATTAGTAACTGATTACTAACTTAGATAATGGATGTAGTACATTTTTTATTCACTGTCAATAAAAAAGTGAAGGACTGAGTTATGACAATAACATACTTAATAAGAATAAAATACACAAAGTAAAATAACATATCGGTGACTACTTTAAAGTACATGCATTTAAAGTACAATGAGAGGTTGGATAAGTCTAGTAGGCCTGTGCTACATATCCCATGGTGGTGGAGCAGCGGGGGGGCGATGGCGTCTGAAGAGGACCGCCCGCGCTCAGCAATCTAACAGCCTCAGGATGGAAACTGTTCCTGAGTCTGAGGGTTCAGTTTCCGATGCTGCTTCGCTTCAGGCCTGATCCTGGGGGGCAAACTGTGTGTGTGAGTTGGGCTCCTTCACAATGAGCAACACCTTTTACCCGTGATGTGGATTTTCTTTGTCAGGTGATTTTGGCTCCAGCCTCCTGAAACGAGCAGAAAATTGATGCATATGAAATATTACATTCAGGAAAGATGCTCTTCGCTTAATTTTAATAGTCTCTTATATAGATATGGTATAGAATTTTTTTCACTCTTGTCCAAGCTTCCCACAATTTATGATAATACCCGGAAAGTCTGAAAATTACAGGACGGATATTATTCGAAAACCTTTAAGTTATCCGCAAAGAAAGCGGCAGCGCTGCCGTCACAGAGCCTCGTCTGCCGTCAATCAAAATAAGTAGCCGTGCTCATGGATCAAAGCAGGCCAATCTGTGAGAGTTTGAAAAAAAAAACAAAAAAAAAACACAGGGTCAGAAGAGGATGCCGATATCGGAGCAGTAAGGGAACGAGCTCAAAGAAAAGCAGATTATGTTACAAGAAGTGCTTGGTAACTTTTTACAACTGGGTGAAGAAACGTAATTCAAGTTTTTTTGTGTGAAGTTTGCTGGAGTTATTTTTCAGTTTCACATAGAGAGAAACACGGTGATAAAATGCAGGAAACTCACAGTGTAGAAAAGGACTACTGTTCTATGGGTGCATCTTCACTGAAACCCAAAGGTGATTTTCAAACAGACTTTGACCTCAAGCTGAAATACTCAATAAGCAGGTCGGCACACTGGTCGTTTTAGTGGAATTTGAAAAAGAATTTCTTTGGTGACAAACCAGACACTATTGTTCCAAATATGCAAAGTCAAGCACAGTGATTGGCTTTGGTTTATCTAAAGTTCTAAACACTCTAAGGCCTCGTTCACACTGCAGGGAAAAGCGACCCTGTTTCGATGTTGTGATGTTTTCACACCAGACCCAGGCCTCCATCATATGTGGAACCAATTCTGATATTTTTCTGCGTGCGACTGCTTCATCATCGACGTGTGACTGACATCACGGATCAGCACCGGAGGAAGTAGCTCCACCAGAATAAAAGCTGAGCTTTCTTTTTACCTCATTCTCTTTTTTTCCCTCGTAATGTTGTCTAGATTTTTATAAGCTTGTATTTAAGAACTACTTGAAAATGAATCTACGCGCCGAGCAGCATTTCCAGATATGGCAGTATCCCACAATTGAGGAGCCAAACTCTCTTACCTTTAAACTTTATTTCCTGCCTTTCTGTGATTAAGTTGTGTTCTTTATTACACATATAATAGTTTTAGGGTTTTAACATGATTTCTACACAGGCTGTGATTTTGGCTGGTTTTTATTGAGGTGTGTGGGTTTTACCATGTTTGGGTTGAAAACAGTGAGTCACATCTGGCAGCTCTGGTGCTGACCAGCGTGCCATGCGTAAACAGCGTGCTCGGCGTGACTTCATGATCACGCGTTAAAAAGAATATTCTTTAAATAAATAAGTGCTTGGCAGAGCATTTACCTTTGCTTTTATTCATGACTTTTGACACAGTGGTGCATACTTTCTGCATCAGCAGATCTGATGCACATGTTCTTTGTTAAGACTTGTAAATGTTTCCATGTTGCCCAAACCACCGTGGTAAAACTTAAAAGCTCTTTGCTGCAGATTTGCATATCAGAAAGAAACGTGGTGATGTTCTGTCTTTAGCAGGGTCCAAGCGGAAGTCAGTGCATGAACTCAATGAACCTTGTTGTTTGAGTTGTTTTAAACATTTAAAGTCCTGTGCTGTTGAAGAGAATCACTGCAGTCAAGCAGGCTGCACTCCTTCCCTGAACTCTCATCCAGAGCATGTTGTGTGCTTCCCAAGTTAAATATTGAAAATAATTTCGCTAACATGGCATTCTGAAAATGGTTAATACATTTGTACTCATTTTAAACTATCCACTATGATGCAAGTTCATGTTAATTTCAGGTTAATTTGTTCCTTTAAAATGAGCTGAGTGTGACTGAGATTGTGTTTCTCTTTGCTACATAAACGGACCAGCAACCCTTCGAGGCTGCACCCTGCTTTCTCATACTGTCAGCTGCGATGAGCTGGATTAAATAAAGCAGGATAAAAGATGAATGAGTGGTCCACTTCAGAAAGAGACTCCCCAACCAAGATTGAGAGAGCTATTTACCCGATTAAATCCTTACTCAAATTCTTGTGTGGTTTTCAATGACCTCAGCCACAAGAAGCGGAGGCGATCTTGCAACAGATGGTCCGGTTCCCACGCGGCCGTGATTTCAACATCACCGAGTGATTCTGGAGCTACGAGAAGAGAGTAGAGGGATGAAATCTGCAGGAAAACACAGTCACATCTCTGGATGCAGTGTTGGAAAAAAACGAACCGGGAAAAAGTGCAATACTGACTTTTCAATTACGGTCACTCTATTTTTTGATTATCGAGGATTTTTATTTTACTCTCTCTGCTTTCTATTCAGTTGTTTTTTTTTTTCTGAACACACTCCATTCAGGACTCTGTTTGCTTTTCCATGTCTCTGATGCTCTTTTGAGATTTAATTTCTCTATCAGCGGGAGCTCAGCAGCGACCACGTCATGTGATCCGTCCGGGGACAGAAACATGCAAACTATCAATAACCTATGGACAGTTTTATGAACCATATGAAGGCAACAGTCCAAAATTGGATTTAATCAAGCAATTTTACAGCAAGTCACAGCACTTGCTGTAAAATAAAAAGGAATCTGCCGCCATTCCAGCGATATGACATCAAACCTCCATGACATGGTATGAGGAGTTCCCTCTGAGATTTTACTGGTTGGGACGGGTCCATTTATTGCTGGTTGTTGCTCTGACGTACAGCAAAACACAATGAAACATTATTTAATCCCCAAAGGCAATTTAATCTAATCAGAAATCCCCCTATACCTGCATATTCAAATATAAAGACATGGATCTCATCCACTGTTGTTCAGTGCCCTGCCCCAGGTGGCTGCAGTCATGTTTTTTCCTTTTTTGGTTTGTGCCACGCATCTTATTTATGCCCGAATCCATATGTGGACTTGGCTCAGCTTTTACCATCATATTTCCTTTCACAAAACTATAACTGGTGAGAACTCTTCTGTAAGAGTTACAAAGTCGCTGTAAAATGCAGCAACACTTTGTGGCTGCAGGTGACGTTCGCATTGTGTTTAATAGGATGTCAGGGAGCCATATGAATATTTTTGAGCTCATTAGCACATTTTCGTTTAACCTCTGCAGAGTATTTTGGTCTGTGCTGGTAAATAAATGGAGACTTTTAAAAGCACAAGATGTATAAAGTGAGACGGATCGTAACTTTCTGCTCCAGAAGAGGTCAAAGGTTCAGATCATTAAATGATCTGAACCGAAAAGTAACAGAAGGAGTAACAGAAGGAGAGATCAACTGTGATTGCTGTATATCTGTAGCTGCTGTTTCTGATGTATCCACTGGGGGCTTCACTGTTTCAATAAGAGTAACGGTGATGAAACGCAGATTTAAAAATGCTCCAAGTCAAGAAATCAGTCATGCGGCAGTAGGAGCTAGTTACCTTCTTGCAGGTGAAATAATATTACCTCCTGGCGAGTTTGTGGAAAAAAAGAACACTAAAGAGCAGAATTCCTCCCTTCTGCAAAGAAATATTATATTAGTCTGAAGAGAAATGCCTTCGCACGTAGAATTCAGGCTGCACTTTTTGCCCCCGAACTAGATTTCAGGTTATATTTATAAAAAAGGAAAATTGGTATTCTTTAAAAAGTAGGGGAAAATGTTGATGTTTTTATTGATTAATTATGCTTTCTTTTTACTTGTTCTGTCCAATTGAGATCAAATTATGCTTTATGTAGAGAGAATTGCGTACGACACTTCTCTGTCACACTCTTCATAAGCAACTCATGTATTTTCTGTGATAAGTTCAGGTTATTACTTAGCTTGACCTCACAGCGAACCTGAACGTGAAGCTATTATTTCCCACAAGTGCTTTGATTCGTCTCCCACATGAAGGGATTTTAATTTTCTTGTTTGGAGCCATCGATTACCTCGTCGGCGGTATTGACCTCAAAACTCCCCGGTATTGAGCCGCTGACCTCTCTGCCTCCAGGTGTCCCTGGAGTCAAGCCAGAGCGTTATGAGGAAGGATTAGCAGTCAAGCACTGTGCCCTTTCCCTGGTGGGGGAGCCGATCATGTACCCCGAAATCAACACCTTCATCCGTCTCCTGCACCAGCAGAACATCTCCAGTTTCCTCGTCACCAACGCACAGTTCCCCCAGGAAATCAGGTACGAGCAGAATCAACCTGCGCATGCTGCTTTTGTAAGTGCTATTGTTTTCTTTCCAGCCTAAAATTACTTGATAATGTTTACTCTGTTGTTTATCGGGGCTTAACATTTCTAATTATAAGAACAAACATATTCATTAAACCCCATGTGAGCAAAAACAAAGCGGAGAGGAAAGACTTGTGCTTAACAGAGAAAAAAAACCTCAGAATAAGTGGCCATTTACGTCATCCGGCTGAGTTTAGGCCGTGCTTACGCAAATTATTTACACAAATTCCTGTATGTTTACACCACCACACCATCACAAGTATCTGTAACAAGCACTTTTTGAAAATAGCTTTGGGAACACACCGTTTTCAAATGAAACCTCCTTCAATGTTTTATACTATTGTATTTCTTTATTTCATTCAAAACTGAAAACTAAAAAAATAACAATAAAAAAATAAAACAGTCTTAATATCAAAACTTCTGTATTGAATGAAAAGGAGCAGTAGTGAAGATTTCTCTTATATAATCTGCCCCCTTTGTTACATTTTGATACTTTCCGTCTATAGTTTCTCAGCTGTTTAAATATGTACAGATTTATATATATTTCTAATCATATTACGTTCATTTACGGAGTGAAAGAGAAAAAAATTAATCAATCAATGAAAAACAAATAAAAAAACAAAACCATCTTTTTCATGTTCGTTTAAATCAAATATCTAACATTATTTATATTCAGGTCTAATTTTCATATTTATTTAACATAGCAGATTTGATACATTTCTTAAATTTTACAAGAGTTCCTGATTCTTTGATTTCTTTTTGAAGTGAGTTCCATAAGCGAACTCTTGCTACTGTGACAGTTTGCTCCTTTGCTTTCGAGTTCAAGCTGGGTTTTTCAAAGATGTCAGTTCCTTTCAAGTAATAATGACTTTCTCTTTTTTAAACCTTTCTTGGAGGTTATTTGGCAGTGTTTTTTTAATGGCTTTATACAAAACCTGGAGAATATTATAATCAACAATATCATTAGTTGTTAGTGTCTTACATTTGATAAATAGTGGGTTTGATGGATCTCTGTATCTTCTGTTATGTGTTGTTGAGCCTTTTTTGTAAAATGAAAAGTGTTTGTCTGTAAGTTTTACAGGTTGTGCCCCAAATTGGAACACAGTAGGTTAAATATGTTACAATCATTGTGTTACATGGAGTGGGTACTGATTTACATGTAATAACACTGATATGGAGCTTATTCATTCTTTTCTTTGCAGACATGTGTTTATGGCTGTATTTAAAAAATGACAACACCAACTAGTGGCCTGGCATGCAAACTACAGTGTTTTGCAGTGTTTATGGCTTTTCCATGTTTCCCCTGATTGTTGTCAAAATGTTGTCGTCTGAACGTGAAACATTTTCTCTAATGGAAACGAAAAATTAATGCTGATTCCAGTCGATTGTTCTTGTCGTTGGGAACGACTGAAACCACAGGTAGCGAACTTTTAACTTCACAGCTAGAGGTTGTTGCAGGAAGATAAATGATTTAATGATCTCAGTGATCATTAAATAATCTATTCTTGACATGCAGTGACATCATGGGAAATGAAAAGTCTCTATTGCGAAACATCTTCTGGCATTATAAAGCAGCTTAACCAAGATATTGATCCATGATGATGTCATGCCAGTCTGAACCCAAACTAGATAGTAATCTTATCTTAAAAAAAGAAAAAAGAGAGAGACTATGTCGGCCTCCTGAACTGAAAACTTAGAACTCATGAGAACTTTGCTTCCCAAACAACTGAGACTTTTAAAAGTGGTTTGTTTGATGATACTGATTTTAATAGACATGTTGGAGCATCACTGTTACGTGTTTGTTATTTAAAAGCAGGATTTTCAATAAGTTTTTTGGATTTTACAGAAAACCAATAAAGAAATGTACCTTTCAGTACATTTGATTCCTAATTTTTTATTTAAGGGAACTAACAAGTTCATCGACTAAATTTTCCAACATACTGAATGAACACACTTCTGATTTTATCAATAATCTACAAGTTAAAGAAAGAAGTCTAAAAAAAAACCAAAAATTTATGTACCACAAGGTCAGTTAGCTTGTAACAGAGAGGGATTACGTTTCAATAATCCAGACTTTAGTTTATTTTATGATACAGAAGCAGAAAAGTACCATTCATTCAGTTTGCTATGTCAACGTCAAGACATTATTCTACATATTGATAGAAATTCATGACATTTATGCAGGTCCTTCTAAAACGTCTATTAATCTGAAAAGTGTAGATCCAAACAGAACCCTGAGGAACACTGCAACCATGAGTGTGGGCAGTTGAGGGACGTTTACGAGGTGGCGCCACAGCTGCAGTAATATTTGCAGAGCAAAAGTAAAATAACATTAATGTGTGAGAATGAAACAGTAATGTCATTCACAACGCTGCCGTTTCTCCTCAACATCGTCACAGCACTGGATATATTTTTCTGACATCTCTTCAAAGTTGACAGCATCATTATTTTCCCAATATTTATCATTTGTACATGTGTATGAATAAAGAGGTGTTTCAAAGCCACACACTGAGCATTAGACAGCATATCCAAGTAGATATCTAGTCTATAATTTACAACGTTCATTTACACAAAGGTTACTTTGCTTTCAGTTCTGTTTTATTTAAGGCTGAGTTTTACAGTTGAGGATTGGATATCATTCGTGACTTGTTGACTTATATCAAAAGTTGCAGACAAAACTTTTGTTTATTCTCTTTGTTGATGCAGTCTTTCATTCATGCTTCGCAGAGCAGAATATTATCCCTGATGTCGAGCTCCAAATTGAGATTTGTTTCCCACAGTTTGCTTCTGTTTCAGATGTGACTTGATGCATGTGTATGTGTCCCACAGAAGAGAACATTACATTACAGCGTCTGTAGCGCTGCTCTGTCAAAAACCTCAAAGAGATTCGATCCGACTCGGGAGATGACTTTGCAGCATGGCAGGCTTCGTATTCTGAGCAGAGACAGTCTGAAGGGAAACACTTGGATGTGCCAGATTTCATATTGCACTTCTATTCCTTAGTAGTTTTAGGTTGTTCATCATGAGGACATCTTAACCGCTCTGACGTCATTGAGATCAACTCAAACTGTATGTCGACTCAGTGATAAGAGTTTGACACTCCTGCTGTAGAGGGCAAGGGTTCGTTAATTAGAAAAATATCTCTCTTATTAAAAAGGACTTCATTTCATGGTTTAAATCAGATTTTGTTCCAGCTTTGGATTAGTCTAATTATTGTATTTCACCTGGTAATTCAAATTGTAATCCTTAAACACATCAACCTCTGTTCCTCAATTTACACTAATATAGACTTTAATTTTCACAAAGTAAAATAAGTTCTCAAGTTTTGAGCTCATGTTTCTGTATTTATTATTCATGTAATTTTTTTTTTTTTTAACTTGGCACTTATATTTTAATGCTGGTTCATTCATGACATAATGAAAAATTGGTCTTCATTTCAGATTTCTAGAAGGTTGTCGTGACATGTAGTGAGTGGAGGAAGCAGGTTGAGACAAACCAGAGGACGAAGATAAAAGTGAGCAGGAGGAAACCAGAGTGAGCGTGTGAATAGGAGGGAAGTGGATGAAAGAGTGAGGATGTGGAACAGTGGAGGACACTGAAATGTAGGTGCTTGTGGTTAATCATCCGACGCAGTGAATAACGTGAGAGGTGAAGGAGAGAGTGCAGACATAGAGATGAGTGCCCGGGGTGATCCGTGATGGAGATCCCGGCTGGATTTGAGAGGAAGGAAAGATGAACGTCATTGAGTGTCCCAGCAGTGGAATAAACTCTCCCCCGGCGCGACACCACGGTCAAACTCACCATTGAAGACGCAGTTAAAAAGAAAATGCCAAGACTCTGTTGAAACAGTTCATATTTGTTGAAATCTGGAGTCAAATATATTTGTCACATCAGTTGTTCTGTGCATCGCCTCTATTATTAAAACTGTTTTTATAAACGACAAACTGTATTGATGGATAATGACATAAAACCTCCTCTGATGTCTCTGCCGAGTGATGTGTGGAATGAATTTAGGCTTTCAGTCAACAAAGTATTAATTAATTAATTAATTCACTCATTCATTCATTTTAGGCAAAAAAACAGTTTCTATTTAACATAAAAGGAAAGAAGGAAAGCTCCAATTTTGCCTGAAAAGGAGTGGGAAGAAAAACCTATTTAATCCCACCTCCATTTTCAATTAATATTTACGTAATGAGCATCATTGTTACATCTTACGTCTCAACTATGGACTCAAAACTAATTGGCAATCATCTGTACACGCTATTAAATAAATCATACAGCAATAAAATAAACTAGAAAATTCTACAGAACATTTTTTGTTACTGCCTCCTGTTGCCGACCGATACTCCCTTAATACCGTCACTACTATCTAGAGTATATGTCACTGCACACGTTAGCATGTTTATATAGCACGAGTTAGCATGTTAGCTTGCTAACATGCTAACTCGTGCAACACACATTAGCACACATTAGCATTTTAGGCTGATTAACATAACTAATGTTACCATGTTAGTGTTTTTGCATAGCACACGTTAGCTCTCATAGCAACACACATTAGCATTTTAGGCTGATTAACATAACTAATGTTACCATGTTAGTGTTTTTGCATAGCACACGTTAGCTCTCATAGCAACACACATTAGCATTCTTCAGCTAGGGTTGGTCCTATAAGCCTAATCCTAGGGTGAGGTCATAAGTGATATCAAATAAAGTATTCTACAAATGAAATATTGTACCACAATGAGTAACACCTGCTATTGATAAACCAAGAGAGGCTTAGAATTATATCTTTGCTTCACCGGACTCATATTGGACAAACTGGTCCGGTTCATGTGCGATGCTGTGACACCGGTGAACATCTGGCCGAGGTCTGGGTTTAAAGGGTTCGTTCAGGAGCTGGAGCCAAGGTACACGGTTCATAGACGGCCGGCTTTTTGCTAAGACGAATGACTGCATTAAAGACGACATCAGAGGCGTTATTAGAGCAGAAGAAAGAAAATCTGCTTGATTTTAGAGGGCTGGACGTCGTGTGCCACAGAGGTTTATGTGACAGATGAAGAATAGGAATTAAAAGAAATGGTAAATAATTCATCTCAAAGATGGTTTAAACTGAGGGAAAAAGACTCACGGCTGAAATAGTTGGATAAGTTGACATTTGTCCTTATTTTCTACTTAAAGTTGTTATTGAAAATGGCAACAGAGTTTTAATTCCACGTTTTTCTACTGCTTGAGCAATCCCCACTGTTGATCTCACACACACACACACACACACACACACACACACACACACAACGAACACACACGTAAATCACTGGTAATGAAATAAGAAAGCTCCTGCTTCATATCTATATTTGTTTGACATTGTGTCATTTCTGCATACTTTATTTTTCTAATGCTTAGTAGTTGTTTCCTAACTAATACTTTTAGTGCTTTTGCTTGACTATCTTTAAGATACTTTCTCTTGCGATTCAGTTTAGTTTAACTAATGTAACAGTGGCTATATTTAAGTCATGACTTTCTCCACTGGGTGACGGAATAATGCCATGAAAGCTGAAGTGAATGAATATTTAAGCATTTGAACATTTTCTGAACTTTTGAGCTAACTAAAACATTAATTTATCTCCAGAGACAACTGAGATTAGAATGACACTACATGATGAAGTTATTTTGCAGAATTTAAATACATCCATGTAATATATACTCACATTAATTTACTTAACTCATCTTTCTAAATACTTTTATGTGAATTTTTGTAATTTTACCCACACTTTTCATCCTCCATCCTTTACACACAATGTGGACCATGTAATCCTTTTTGATACTTCTCAAATGATCAAGTTGGTAATGACAAATTCCACTATTGAATTTGATCTGTAGCTATTGATTGTAATATTTCAACAGAGTAAATTCTTTACAGCTGCATTTCTTTAGAAAAGTATATATGTATACACACCTTATTATTTGTCTGAGAAATGTGCTTTAACGTGAATAGTTCATACAGATAAGTTGAATTGAATGTCTGCTACTGATTCAGGTCTGTGTTTCTGTATGTGTGCGCTGTGTGTCTCCAGGGTCTGTGTCTGTGTCTGGACTTCCAGTTTGACACAGTGGTGAGGGATCGTCCCGTCATCCTCAGCAAACTCCTCTTGCTGCACTTTCTGAAGCAGGACATCCCTGCGCTGAGCTGGGAGTTTTTTGTCAACCGCTTCGAAACATTATCTCTGGAGGCTCAGCTCCACCTGGACTGCAACAAGGAGTTCCCTTTCCCCACGAGTATGCACACCACGGTTGCCTCTGTTTCAATGATTGAGCTCCTCGCCGATGCTCCAGGTTCACTGTTGCGATCTTCTTGTTGACAGCCATCACAGCTGTACGAACCAACGTGGCCAACCTCAGCGACGCGGCCATGTGGAAGATCCGGCGAGCCCGTTTTGCCAGGAATCAGCAAAAGAGTGTCCGATCCCTGCGCGACAGTGTGAAGGGAGGCCAGTCGGAGTCCAAACGAGCCTTCTCGCTCCCCGAGTCATTAAGCAACAGACTCCGTGAGTAGCAGAGATCAGCTTGGATGTCTGATTGCAACCAGATCTGGAGATGTGAGATGCATCACCTGGTCTGCAGACAGCACTTCATGCTGGTCTGATGCTGCTTTAGTCTCACCAGCAGAGACAAGCAATGGACCAATAGTTATTATTTTTTCAGCACTGCAAATTGACTTAATGACAACTTTAAGTCCATCGTTTGTAATTTATATTGCTATTTGCTAATTTTTCCCCACTTTTTTTTTAATTCATAGTCATTTTTGTCCATTTTAAGTATGTTATAAGTGAAAGAAAAACTTCAGATAGTCTCTGCAAATGTTTTTTTTTTGCACTCAGTTGTTCTAAAAATCTACTTCAACAAAATATCAAAAAAGCTTAATTTCCCACTCTGTCTTTCATTTTATCTGTGGCTTTGCACTGAGTCTTTGGGACATATTACTTGTGACAGCTTCAAACATACTGGGGTTTTGGATATATCTATATATCTTAAAATGCCAGATTTTAAACCGTTTTGAGGCCATGTGGTGCATGTATGGTCGTGTGTGCACATGACTGATGATCATGAAGCTTACACGTACTGTTTGTTGTGTTTGCTGCCTCCCCTGGACACTCTCTTAAATCATGTTCTTCATATGTGGTTTTTAGCTCTAAGGCTTACGAGGCAAGAACAGTCTGCCCCCACACTCGGAGATATGATAGACAAAGTCCTGCCAGGTAAATAACAACAATCCAGTATTGAAACACGCAGGGTTTCTTTTTATAATCGCATCATGTTGGAGGAAAACTTCAGTGACAGATACATAAATATATTGTAGCAACGT